>CM069147.1:4682345-4792345 GCA_035221665.1 Okamejei kenojei | reverse complement strand
CCCGTCCTGAAGTTGCTCCTGACATAGAACCATGGACAATAGGTGCAGGAGGAGGCCATTCAGCCCCTCGAGCCAGCACCACCATTCATTGTGATCATGGCTGATCGTCCCCTATCAATAACCCGTGCCTGCCTTCTCCCCATATCAATTGACTCCACTAGCCCCTAGAGCTCTATCTACCTCTCTCTTAAATCCATCCAGTGACTTGGCCTCCACTGCCCTCTGTGGCAGGGAATTCCATAAATTCACAACTCTCTGGGTGAAAAAGTTTTTTTCTCACCTCAGTCTTAAATGACCTCCCCTTTATTCTAAGGCTGTGGCCCCTGGTTCTGGACTCGCCCAACATTGGGAGCATTTTTCCTGCATCTAGCTTGTCCAGTCCTTTTAGAATGTTATATGTTTCGATAAGATCCCCCTCATCCTTCTATACATCCTTCTCCTCCTGTGAGAACATTCCCCACTGCCACCACCATCCCACGGCACAGCCCGCCCCCCCACAGATGCTGCCCGACCCGCTGAGTTACTCCAGCACTTTGTCGCTTTTTGTTTCTGGTAAACCAGCATCTGCAGTTCCTTGTTTCTTTAATCTTCTCCAATAGTTGCTCTTGTCACTATTGTTACATTTTTTCCATTCCATTTTAAAATTTTGCAGGTTGATGCTTTTTAGATTTCAACTTTGGGCTGTGGGGTGAGATGCAGTTAGGAGGTACAAGGATAAACATAGATTTGATTTTATGTTCATAAGAGATAGGAGCAGAATTAGGCCATTCGGCCCATCGAGTCTACTCCACCATTCAATCATAGAAACATAGAAACATAGAAATTAGGTGCAGGAGCAGGCCATTCGGCCCTTCGAGTCTGCACCGCCATTCAATATGATCATGGCTGATCATCCAACTCAGTATCCTGTACCTGCCTTCTCTCCATACCCCCTGATCCCTTCAGCCACAAGGGCCACATCCAACTCCCTCTTAAGTATGGCCAACAAACTGGCCTCAACTACTTTCTGTGGCAGAGAATTCCACAGATTCACCACTCTCTGTGTGAAAAACGATTTTCTCATCTCGGTCCTAAAAGACTTCCCCCTTATCCTTAAACTGTGACCCCTTGTCCTGGACTTCCCCAACATCGGGAACAATCTTCCTGCATCTAGCCTGTCCAACCCCTTAAGAATTTTGTAAGTCTCTATGTGATCACCCCCTCAATCTTCTAAATTCCAGCGAGTACAAGCCGAGTCTATCCAGTCTTTCTTCATATGGAAGTCGTGCCATCTCAGGAATCAGTCTGGTGAACCTTCTCTGTACTCCCTCTATGGCAAGAATGTCTTTCCTCAGATTAGGAGACCAAAACTGTACGCAATACTCCAGGTGTGGCCTCACCAAGACCCTGTACAACTGCAGTAGAACCTCCCTGCTCTTGTACTCAAATCCTTTTGCTATGAATGCCAACATACCATTCGTGGCTGATCTACCTTTCCCTCTCAACCCCATTCTCCTGCCTTCTCCCCATAATCCCTGACACCCGTACTAATCAAGAATCGATCTATCTCTCTGCCTTAAAAAATATCCATTGACTTGTCCTCCACAGCATTTAGTGGCAATGAATTCCACAGATTCACCAACCTCTGGCTAAAGAAATTCCTCCTCATCTCCTTCCTAAAGGTAGGTCCTTTTACTCTGAGGCTTTGGCTCCAGGTCCTAGACTCTCCCACTAGTGGAAACATCCTCTCTATCCAAGCCTTTCACCATTCGGTAGGTTCCAATGAAGTTCCCCCTCATCCTTCTAGATTCCAGTGAGTACAGGTTCAGTTCTGTCAACGTTCAAAAACCATTTAAGATCAAAACTGGGGGTGTGAGAATGATCATTGTAGATACATAGATACATAGACAGTAGGTGCAAGAGTAGGCCATTCGGCCCTTCGACCCATTCACTGTGATCATGGCTGATCATCCACAGTCAGTACCCTGTGCCTGCCTTCTCCCTATACCCCTTGATTCCACTAACCCTAAGAGCTCTATCTAAATCTCTTTTGAATACACCCAGTGCCTCCACTGAGGCAGAGCATTCCGCAGGTTCACAACTCTTTGTGTGAAAATGTTTTTCCTCATCAGTTCTAAATGACCTACCCCTTAATCTTAAAATGTGCCCCCCGGTTCTGGACTCCCTCAACATCGGGAACATGTTTCCTGCATCTAGGGTGTCCAATCCCTTAATAATTTTATATGTTTCTATAAGAGTTTCCCTTCATTTCTAAATTCCAGTGAATACAAGCCCAGTCGACCAATTCTTTTATCGTATGCCAGTTTCCGCCATCCCACGAAACTAACCTTGTGAACCTTGGGCACGCTGCACTCCCTCAATGGCAAGAATGTCCTTCCACAAATTTGGATTTCAAAACTGCACAAAATATATTCCAGGTGTGGTCTCACCAGAGCCCTGTACAACTGAAGAAGGGTCTCGACCCGAAACGTCGCCTATCTCCTTTGCTCCTTAGAATGCTACTGCACCCGGCGGATGAGTTTCTCCAGCCTTTTGTGTACCCTCAACTCCAGAAGGACCTTGCTTTCTCCCATACTCAACTCCTCTCATTATGAAGGCCAACATGCATTAGCTTTCTTCACTCCAGCCTCAAAGTAGCTCCACCCAAATGTTCACTTTCAGTGACTGATGTACAAGGACAGCCAGGTCTCAGGGCATTGTACTATCCCTTGTCCTAACTTGACATCTTTCAGATAATAATCTGCCTTCCTGTTCTTGCCACCAAAGTGGATAATCTCATATTTATCCACATTATGAAGTAGGTATAAACTTCGAGCAGGGTTTAATACATAGTCTCCCCCTCCATTTCAGGACACCCATAATGTTTGGGCCCACACAGCAATGCGGCCCTCACTGTAAAAGAAAGTAGTCATGTTTAGTATTTTGTTGCATATCCTTTGCATGCAATGACTGCTTGAAGTCTGCGATTCATGGACACTCACCAGTCGCTGGGTGTCTTCTCTTGTTGCACTGCCAGGCCTGTATTGCAGCCATCTTTACTTATGCTTGTTTTGGGGGCTAGTCGCCTTCAGTTTTCTCCAACGCATCATAAAATTTGCCGCATGCTCAATTGGTTCAGATCGGGTGATTGACTGGCCACTCAATAATTGACCATTTTTTAGCTTTGAAAAACTCCCATTTGTTGCTTTAGCAGTATGTTTGGGATCATTGTCTTGCTGTAGAATGAACCGCCGGCCAATGAGTTTTGAGGCATTTGTTTGAACTTGAGCAGATAGGATGTGTCTGTACACTTCAGAATTCATTATGCTACTACCATCAGCAGTTGTATCATCAATGAAGATAAGTGAAAACCGCCAGTACCTTCAGCAGCCATACATGCCCAGGGTCCATAAAAGATCACCCACACCACCGTGTTTCACAGATGAGGTGGTATGCTTTGGATCTTGGGCAGTTCCTTCTCTCCTCCATACTTTGCTCTTGCCATCACTCTGATATAAGTTAATCTTTGTCTCATCTGTCCACAAGACCTTTTTCCAGAACTGTGGTTGCTCTTTTAAGTACTTCTTGGCAAACTGTAACCTGGCCATCCTATTTTTGCGGCTAACCAGTGGTTTGCATCTTACAGTGTAGCCTCTGTATTTCTGTTATGGAGGGCAATACGTGACAATAGATAATCATTCTGTATTCCCTTTGCAATTAGTAAGCTCACGAGTGCTCTCTTGCTTCTTAATGTTCCAAACTGTTGATTTTGGTAAGCCTAAGGTTTGGCTGATGTCTCTAACAGTTTTATTCTTGTTTCTCAGTCTCATAATGGCTTCTTTGACTTTCATTGGCACAACTTTGGTCCTCATGTTGATAAACAGCAATAAAAGTTTCCAAAGGTGATGGAAAGACTGGAGGAAAGACTAGGTGCTGAGAGCTCTCTTATACCTGCATTAAGGAGGCAATTAAACACACCTGAGCAATTACAAACACCTGTGAAGCCATGTGTCCCAAACATGATGGTGCCCTGAAATGGGGGGACTGTGTATAAACACCGCTGTAATTTCTACATGGTGAAACCAAAATGTATAAAAATGGCCTTTAATGAAATCTGACAATGTGCACTTTAACCACATGTGATTTTTTCTATTACAATAGACAATAGACAATAGGTGCAGGAGTAGGTCCATCGGCCCTTTGAGCCAGCACCGCCATTCAATGTGATCATGGCTGATCATCCCCAATCAGTACCCCGTTCCTGCCTTCTCCCCATATCCCCTGACTCCGCTATCTTTAAGAGCCCTATCCAGCTCTCTCTTGAAAGTATCCAGAGAACCGGCCTCCACCGCCCTCTGAGGCAGAGAACTCCACAGACTCACCACTCTCTGTGAGAAAAAGTGTTTCCTCGTCTCCGTTCTAAATGGCTTACTCCTTATTCTTAAACTGTGGCCCCTGGTTCTGGACTCCCCCAACATCGGGAACATGTTTCCTGCCTCTAATGTGTCCAAACCCTTAACAATCTTATATGTTTCAATTACAAATCTCAAATTGTGGAGTAGAGGGGCAAATAAATAAATGATGGGTCTATGTCCCAAACATTATGGAGGGCGCTGTATGTCCACGTGACAACAGAGAATCATTATGGGCAATGCATTGTGAAAATCTGCATAGCCAGTAGTAAAGGTCTAACAACAAATTTGCATAACACACCCTAAAATGACTCCTAAATGAAGATGCAGTTTGTCAGTGATTGATTGCAGTAATATTTGTTTTGGTATTCTAGTGCAGGAAGTATTAAATCAATGCGAATAAAAGTCCAGAAGTGAATTCCAGCGATTTTGGACTCGGGAGATGTTGGGATTATTTTCTTTAATTCCACTTATTGGATGAGTGATAATGTCATCAGTGGGTAGAACTGTGAAAGTAAAATCAAAAGGGAGCAATAAATATGACATCATTAGAACCAAGAGCCTCTTGTGATTTTGCTTTTGCAGAATGACCTTGGATGCGATTAGTTTAGTTTAGAGATACAGCGCGGAAACAGGCGCTTTGGCCCACCGGGTCCGCGCCGACCAGCGATCCCCGCGCACTAACGCTATCCCACACACGCTGGGGACAATTTACAATTACACCAAAGCCAATTAACCTCCAAACCTGTACGTCTTTGGAGTGTGGGAGGAAATCAAAGATCTTGGAAAAACCCACGCGGTCACGGGGAGAACGTACAAACTCCGTACACTAACACTATCCTACACATGAGGAACAATTTACAACTTACATAGAAACATAGAAAATAGGTGCAGGAGGAGGCCATTCTGCCCTTCGAGCCAGCACCGCCATTCATTGTGATCATGGCTGATCATCCCCAATCAATAACCAGTGCCTGCCTTCTCCCCATATCCCTTGACTCCACTAGTCCCTAGAGCTCTATCTAACTCTCTCTAACATGTTACAACAATTTACAATTGATCGACTGCAGCCGATTAACCTAAAAATCTGTTCGTCTTTGGAGTGTGGGGGGGAAACCGGAGCACCCGGGGCAAACCCACGTGGTCACGGGGAGAACGTACAAACTCCGTACAGACAGCGCCCGTAGTCGGAATCGAACCTGGGTCACTAGCGCTGTGAGGCAGCGACTATCGTGCCACCCTGGCAATCCTTGAAATCAATTTAGCAAAACCTCACGCCAATGCACATAAATTAATCCACATAATGAGACCAAAACTACATTCAGTCAGTACTCCAAGTAAGGTCTCATCTGCATTTCGTAAAGTTATACAGTCAGAAGGTCAGAAGTAATAGGAGCTGAATTTGGCCATTCGGCCCATCAAGTCTTTTCCGTCATTCAATCATGGCTGATCTATCTCTCCCTCCTCACCCCATTCTCCTGCCTTTTCCCCAGAACCCCTGACACCTGCACTAATCAAGAATCTATCTATCTCTGCCTTTAAAAATATCCGCTGACTCGGCATCCACAGCCTTCGGTGGCAAAGAATTCCACAGATTCACCACCCTCTGACTAAAGACATTTCTCCTCATCTCCTTCCGATAACACCCATAACAAACCTTCCCAGCTTTTGTCCTCCAATGCTCCTGGCACAGAGCCAACATTCCATTCGCTTGGCTACTTGCCTGATAATACTTAGATGTACGAAAACACAGATCCCTTTGTACCACGCCATTCTGTATTCTATCGCTGTTTACGTATCAGATTAGCAAAACGTGGCTTGTGCTCAGTTTAAGAATACGGGATTGTAACAACAATAGGGCGGTACGGTGGAGCAGCGGGTTGAACTGCTGCCTCTCCGCGCCAGACGCCCGGGTTCGATCCCGACCGTTGCTGTCTGAGTGGAGTTTGCACGTTCCTACTGTGACCACGTGGGTCTCCTCCGGGTGCACCGGCTTCCTCCCATATCCCAAAGACGCTAACTGGCCCTCTGTACATTTTCCCCAGTGCGTGTTGGATAGAACTAGTGTGAACAGGAGATCGGTGCGGACTCAGTGGGCCGAATGGCCTGTTTCCACGCTGTGTCTCTAAACTAAACTAAACTTACAATGACCCTGGCAGTGTGCAGGTCTCCTCTACGCAGAGCCGATGAATGCGACAGTCTTGGAACCAGTCCCACCATCGCGTTTGGCAGCTTGACAAATTCCATTACTAACACCTGAACCTCCTCATGCAAACCAGATTACCATTTAGTTTAGTAAAGACAGGCTGACACCCATTAAGCCAAGAGTAGGCCAGTAAAATTGTGAAATCATTGACAACAACAAAAACACTTGAATCATTTGGGTGACGATGTACTGATAAGGGCAAACGTCCCCATTGAGCTCATGAATCTGGAGGAAGGAACTGCAGATGCTGCTTTAAAACCAAAGGTAGACACAAAATGCTGGAGTAACTCAGAGGGACAGGCTGACTGCCCTTCTCTCCAGAGATGCTGCCTGTCACGCTAAGTTACTTCAGCATTTTGTGTCTACTCAAGTTCATAAATTCTGTAAGTTCCATTTGACCCATCAAGTCTACTCCGCCATTCAATCATGGCTGATCTATCTCTCCCTCTCAACCCCATTCTCCTGCCTTCTCCCCGTAACCCCTGGCGCCTGTACTAATCAAGAGCCTGTTAAACTTCGCCGTAAAAATGTCCATTGACTTGGCCTCCACATAAATCTTCTCTGTGGATTGTCACCTTGTCGTGGTGGAGAAGGTTGTGTGGTCCTGAGATCCTGCGAGCGATGCCGTCTGGAGCTACGCTCCTGGTAGGGCCACCCATGGCGGTAAGGTCGAGGGGGAGGTCTCTGACAAAGAGCCAATCCAACCAAGACTTCAACGGTGGAACAGGCGGACGATGATGGCTGACCTTAGTGGAGCGTCACAACGGCTGGGAAGGCGGATGAAGGCTGCGGCAGAAAAGGGTCTCCGGTCGTCTTGGACTCCATGCCACTGGATCCTGACCCAGATCTGTCAAGGACCGTACGGTGGCTGTCTGTGCACCAGTCTCCCCCCGTTAAACAAAGTCACGCACGGGCGTCCTCCATGAGAGGACAGTCATACTCGTTTTGAGTGAGCGCCGATGGAATACAGTCCTTTATATGGAAGACACCTACATTTTGTACGGTAAGCTGTAACGGAAGCGCGACAATGTGAAAAGTAATGTCCAATTCCGGCCGCATTTAGTGTTCAGTTCTGGGCACCATGTTAAAGGAAAGATGTCGTGAAGATGGAAAGGGTGCAGAGAATAATTACAATCATGTTGCCAGGCTGCGAGGGCCTGAGCTTCACGGAGAGGTCGGGCAATCTAGGACTTTATTCCTTGGAGCGCAGGCGGATGAGGGGTAATCTTAAAGAGGTGTACAAGATCATGAGAGGAATTCCGGTGTATAAGAACATGAGATGCACAGATATGGTAGATTCACAGAGTCTTTTACCCAGAGCAGGGGAATCGAGAACCAGGGGACATAGGTTTAAGGTGAAGGGGTAAATATTTAATCAAAATCTGAGGGGCAACTTTTTGTATAAAGGGTGGTAGGTATATGGGACCAGCTGGCGGAGGAGGTGTTTGAGGCAGGTATTATCATAATGTTTAAAAAACTATTTGAACAGGCACGTGGATAGGACAGGCTTTGGGGGATATAGACCAAATGCAGGCAGGTGGGACGAGTGTAGATGGGGCATATGGGTCGGTGTGGGCAAGTTGGGCCGCAGGGCCTGTTTCCACGCTGTGTCACTCCGTGAAGGTAGGTGCAGAATGGGATTCCAGAATATATCAAATGTGACAATTGGGGAGTTATTTTGACGGAGCACCTACAGACAGTATGTGAGCCGCTGTGCTTTAGTGGTGTTTGACTGTGTGAGCTTTGTGCGGACTTTGTGACGGTCAAAAGGTCAGAGGTGGAATTTCTTATTTCAAGAAATAAACTTTGTTCAGAATAATAGAAAGTTGCGCAAATCAAGAACATTGCGACAACCCTTCTGACATTCTCAGCGGCTCCGCATACAATCATCGCTGCTGGCGTTGACCTGCCGTTCTGCGTGTCTTTCATTAATTGGTTCTATGTACCTTTCCGTATCTCTCAGGTTCCCACTTCCCTGACTCTCAGTCCGAAGAACTCATCTCGACCCGAAACGCCACCCATTCCTTTTCTCCAGAGTTGCTGCCTGTCCCGCTCAGTCACTCCAGATTTTTGTGTCAATGGCGCGATATTTGCTCGTGTTTTCAAGAGGGAGTTAGATTTAGCTCTTAGGGCTAAAGGAATCAAGAGATATGGGGGAAAAAGCAGGAACGGGGTACTGATTTGAGATGATCAGCCATGATCACATTGAATGGCGGTGCTGGCTCGAAGGGCCGAATGGCCTACTCCTGCACCTATTGTCTATGTTTTCTATGGTCCCACACCTATACTCTGCACCCTTGCCACTCATGTGACCCCCTCGGGTGGTCTCCCTTCCCTTGTTTGAGGGACATCCCTACCAGACTCTGCCTCTCAATGTCCAGCAGTGGAAGAACCCTAGACTCTGGTTTGGAAGGAACTGCAGGTGCTGGTTTACACCAAAGATAAACACAAAATGCTGGAGTAACTCAGCGGGACGGGCAGCGCCTCTGCATAGCAGGAATGGGTGACGTTTCAGGTTGAGACCCTTCCTCAAAGTCAGCGGAGAGTGAGGCATAGAGATATGGACAGGTAAGGTGTGAAAACGACAAAATCAAAGGGGAGGAAGCTGAAGGAAAATGTGGAATATTGGCTGAGGGGAAGGTGACAACGAGGCACATTTATTCAGGAGGACGGAAAAGCTAGTCGGAGAACTAGGGTAGGGGAGGGATGGAGAGAGAGGGAAAACAAGGGTTAGTTGAAGTTAGAGGTCAATATTCACACCATATCGCTGTGTCTCCCCCTCCCCTGACTCTCAGTCTGAAGAAAGGTCTTGACCTGAAAACGTCACCTATTCCTTCTCTCCAGAGATGCTGCCCCACCCGCCGCGGGTACCATGTAATCCCGCGCTACCTGCTCCAGGGTCGGGTAGTCAGCGACTAAACCGTCTCCCCCACCTGGTTTGCCGGGTGAGGAGGGGGCTGTGGACCCCCAGCAGAACCAACAACAAGACCTGTCAAAGGGCGGATGAGCTTCTAACGAGCCAACGGCCATCCGCACTTCAGTAGAAGTTGCGATCACTGTCGTACCCGGCATTGTAAGGAGTGATGATAAAGCGCACACACACACCCAAATCCGATACTTCCAGCGGCGGAAGTCCGCAGGAACTGGAGGACGGAGATGTGCGGTGCGTCCGTCACCGTTCCCGTCGGAAACCAGCGCCACTGCGCCGCTAACGTTTTCAACGATGATGGATGGATGAATGAACGAAGAGATGCTGCCTGACCCACTGAGTTCCTCCGCCATTTTGTGTCCATCTTCAATATTCATTATCTATATCGGTGAGACCAAGCGGAGGCTTGGCGATCGTTTCGCCGAATACCTCCGCTCGGTCCGCAAAAACCAACCCGACATCCCGGTGGCTCAGCACTTCAACTCCCCCTCCCATTCCGTATCCGACCTCTCGGTCCTGGGCCTCCTCCATGGCCAGAGTGAGCAACACCGCAAGTTGGAGGAACAGCACCTCATATTCCGCTTGGGGAGTCTGCATCCTTTGGGCTTGAACACTGAATTTTCTCAATTCTGTTAACCCTTGCTGTCTCCTCCCCTTCCCACCTCTCCCTCAGCCCTCGGGCCCTGGCATTCCCTCTATCTCTATCTCCCTCCCCCACCCTAGTTGCACTAGCTTCTCATTTTCACACCACAAACAGCTTACAATGGCTTGTTCCCTTTATCATCGATACTTTTTTGCATATCTTTCATTCATTGTTCTTTATCTCTCCACATCACCGTCTATATCTCTCGTTTCCCTGATCCCTGACCAGTCTGAAGAAGGGTCTCGACCCGAAACGTCGCCTATCTCCTTCGCTCCTTAGATGCTGCTGCACCCGCTGAGTTTCTCCAGCCTTTTGTGTAACCTTCAATATTCATTCCGCTGGTTTGTAAGCTCTAGACTGAGGCCCTTCCCCACAGAGCCTTGGCCTTGGCTGCACCGAGCTTCACTGGAGATGGGATATCATCTACCCAGCTTGCGTCTGCCAGCCCAGATGGGTTTCAGTGGGAGAGAACAAGGGAGTTTGTTCCTCTTGAACCGGTCCCTGTCCTCATCAGCTCTTTCCTCATCAACAGATCCTCGTCTCGACAAGGAGTCCTTATCTCCAGGTTCAAAGGTCCACAGCGCATCTACAATCCCACCACAGGATCAAACTGGGAATTAAAAGTTTTGAGCTGTGGGGAAAGTCTATTTTGCAATTAACCTAATTTGTGTTTGTAAATTAGGTCAAATTAGCATAACTCATCCAAGCTTTTTTAAAATAAAAAAATGGGACTCAAAGCTTCATGAGTTCCAGGGAAAAGTATATTGTCTAATTACCCTAATTTACATGCAATTTACATAATGACATTTCTACCAATTATACCCTTCAAACTTTGGAAAGGAAGGATCATTTATTTGATTAAATAAAAAAAAAGTACATATTGACCTAATTCTTTGCTTGCGTTGTTTCTGTGACAATGGGGTTTTTTAACTGCGATGCAGAGGTACTCCAGCACACGGGAACTGTGTCCTGAAAAGCAACAATAGGATTATTGCTTTTATCAACGGTGATCTGCTACTTTGCAGGGAAAGATTCTCGACCCAAAACGTCACCCATTGCTTCCTCTCCACAGACGCTGCCTGTCCCAGCAGTTTGTGTCCATCCTCGGAGCATCTGCAGTTTTTTCCCTTCTTACACAGCGGGAAGACTGTGCGTGGACTTTAGGATGTTTAAGAAGGAATTGCAGATGCTGGAAAAAAATCGAAGGAAGATAAAAATGCTGGAGAAACTCAGCGGGTGAGGCGGCATCTGTGGAGCGACGGAAAAAGGCGACGTTTCGGGTCGAGACCCTTGAAGAATCTGAAGATGGGTTTCAGCCTGAAACGTTGCCTACTTCAATCTGAGGAAGGGTTTCGGCCCGAAATGTTGCCGATTTCCTTCGCTCCATAGATGCTGCTGCACCCGCTGAGTTTCTCCAGCACTTTTGTCTACCTGCGATTTTCCAGCATCTGCAGTTCCTTCTTGAAGAAGGAGATAAGGAATGGGTAACGTTTTGGGTCGGGTCTGAAGACGTCACCCATTCCTTTCCCCCAGAGATGCTGCCTGACCCGCTGAGTTACTCCAGCGTCGCAGAAGAAATCACCCTCTTCCGAACCTTCGCACCGTCCCAGCGAGTGTAACTGAATCAGTGAATGATGGGGCAGTAAGGAAAACGTTGGTGAGCACTGAGTGAGATGGCACAGTGCCGGATACTGTCAGTAACAGAGGGTGGTGTCTCTCTGCCTCGCTCTCTCTCTCTCTCTCTCTCCCTCTCTCTCTCCCCCCCCTCTCTCTCTCTCTCTCTCTCTCTCTCTCTCTCCCCCCCCCCCCCCTCTCTCTCTCTCTCTCTCTCTCTCTCTCTCTCCCTCCCCCCCTCCCCCTCCCCCTCCTCCCCCTCCCTGGTGGAATAAAACTGGGTGAAAAAAAAGGTCTCACCTTCCACTACCTGTAACCTCCGGCAACCGCCTTCAACTAGCATCGCATCCGGCTTCGACTAAAAAATTACCGATTTTGAAAACGGCAACTTATTTTGAGTCGCGGCCGGTTTTGAATTTTTTGAAATAATCGCCGGAGCATAGAAGAAGCGGAAACCACTTTCGACCGTTAGGGAGACTGACAAAAACCTCCGGGAACCGCACGGAAACCTTGGGTGGGGCGGGGTGCAAAGTCTCCAGAGGTTTCCGTTCAGGTTTCCTAAGTGGGACAGGGGCGTAAGGCGGCAACTGTGACCGCCCTTTGTTATTTGTTTGGTTTGGTAAAACAATCTAGTTGATAGCGTACTGCAACTTTGTTACAAGTTAAATGTTGTCAACCAATGCAGTGTTGATAAAATTCACAATGAGGCATTTTAGGATAGAAGCATCATTGTATAATGAGACTGGTCATCCATGAATTAACTGCTGGAGACAGCCAAGACAATTGGTTCAATGATAGTCTGTGAAATGTTTATTAAGAATTAAAATGCCTCTCAGGAACTAAGGTTACGGGACTTAACTTTAAGGTGAAGGGGGAACTCTGCCACAGAAGGTAGTTGAGGCCAGTTCATTGGCTATATTTAAGAGGGAGTTAGATGTGGCCCTTGTGGCTAAGGGGATCAGAGGGTATGGAGAGAAGGCAGGTACGGGATACTGAGTTGGATGATCAGCCATGATCATATTGAATGGCGGTGCAGGCTCAAAGGGCTGAATGGCCTACTCCTGCACCTAATTTCTATGTTTCTATGTTTCTATGAAAGGTTTAATAGGGATCTGAGGGGTAACTTTTTCACACAAAGGGTGGTGAGTGTATGGAACGAGCTGCCAGAGGAGGTAGTTGAAGCTGGGACTATCCCACGGTTTAAGGCTAGGAGAAATGCGAATGAGAATTTGTCTCCCCTGAAATTTCAGAGCTAACAGGTGAGAAGGTTTTAATATTTACATTTGAAAGTGTTCAGGAAGGAACTGCAGCTGCTGGTTTAAAGCGAAGATAAGACACAAAGAGCTGGAGTAACTCAGCGGGACAGGCAGCATCTCTGGAGAGAAGGAATGGGTGGCGTTTCGGGTCCGTAGACAATAGGTGCAGGAGTAGGCCATTCGGCCCTTCGAGGCCTTTCTTGCTGTTCAACTTGTACTGAATGACACAATGAGATAAGCAAACGACAGCAGATGTGGAGGTGTCCTGGGTTGATTGTTTGTTAAGGAAGATTGTTCCCGATGTTGGGGAAGTCCAGGACAAGGGGTCACAGCTTAAGGATAAGGGGGAAATCCTTTAAGACCGAGATGAGAAAGACTTTTTTCACACAGAGAGTGGTGAGTCTCTGGAACTCTCTGCCACAGAGGGTAGTTGAGGCCAGTTCATTGGCTATATTTAAGAGTGAGTTGGATGTGGCTAAAGGGATCAGAGGGTATGGAGAGAAGGCAGGTATGGGATACTAAGTTGGATGATCAGCCATGATCATATTGAATGGCGGTGCAGGCTCGAAGGGCTGAATGGCCTACTCCTGCACCTAATTTCTATGTTTCTATGTTCCTGGGTTGATGGGGCAGTGAGGCAGATCGTGATCTGTAGCCACGTTTGCCGAATTGTACGGAATTGCCGCTGGTGAATTGTACGATGCGATACGGTACGATAGAACTTTATTGATCCCAGGAGGGAAATTGATCTGCCAACAGCCATGAAATAGACAAAAACACAAAATACATGAAATTAAAGTGACGAGTGGAAAGGATTGGGGGCTGTGACCGTTATAGATTGCCTGGAGCAAGGTCCGGGAGGATATCTCAGTGTAAAAAAAGGATTTTGTTACCCTGGGACTTGGTTGATTTCTCTGAGGGAGCAACGTCTGCAAGCATTTCATCTCGTGCTGGATATCACATCCTTCTCACCTCCAGCTACCTGTCACGTAGGGGAGAAGGGATTTCTTGACTTCACCTTTCCACACAAGACTGCAATTAACAGAGTGTATCGTCAGACCTGGACCTGCAGGAAAGGGACTCCGAAGAAACATAGACAATAGGTGCAGGAGTAGGCCATTCGGCCCTTCGAGCCCGCACCGCCATTCAATATGATCATGGCTGATCATCCAGGATCAGTACCCCGTTCCTGCCTTCTCCTCCTCCCCCCCCCCCTTATCCCTTGATTCCGTCAGCCCCAAGAGCGAGATCCAACTCTCTCTTGAATACATGAATAAATTAGTTTGAAATGATTCAAGGTGCAAGCTATTTTCGATTCTTGTCATGTGCTCTCATGCATTTAATAACTGCAAATCAATCTGCGGACTAAATAGATAAATTAGAGCATTTATATCAGAGCAGATCAGATGGAATTTAAACTGAGGGATTAGTCATCTAGTTTAGTTTAGAGATACAGCGTGGAAACAGGCCCTTCGGCCCGCCGAGCCCATGCCGACCAGCGATCACCCATTCACACTAGTTCAATGTTGTCCCACTTTGCCCACTCACTCCCTACGCACCAGAGGCAATTTACAGAGGGGCCAATTAGCCTGCAAACCCGCACGTCTACGGGATGTGGGAAGGAACCGGAGCACCTGGAGGAAACCCACATGGTCACAGGGATAATGTGCAAACCCGCGGTCAGGTTCTCCGGAGCTTCAAGGCAGCAACTCTACCGCTGCGCCACCGGGCCAACCTTTTGATACGTGTAAAAAAAAACCCATTGTTTGTTGAAATAATTTGTTCTTTGTACTTTGCTCTGTATTTGTAACGCTGTGAGTAATCTTGTACGGAAATGTCTGCCTCGTTAGTTGTCACAGGGTTTGAGAAAAGACAGGCAAAACCAAGTAATCAAATCGAAGGTGGACACAAATGCTGGAGAAACTCAGCGGGTGGGGCAGCCGTACCCGCTGAGTTTCTCCGGCATTTTTGTCTACCTTTGATTTTCCAGCATCCGCACTGGAGGCAGGAAACATGTTCCCGATGTTGGGGGAGTCCAGAACCAGGGACCACAGTTTGAGAATAAGGAGTAAGCCATTTAGAACGGAGACGAGGAAACACTTTTTCACACAGTTGTGAGTCTGTGGAATTCTCTGCCTCAGAGGGCGGTGGAGGCCGGTTCTCTGGATGCTTTCAAGAGAGAGCTAGATAGGGCTCTTAAAGAAAGCGGAGTCAGGGGATATGGGGAGAAGGCAGGAACGGGGTACTGATTGGGGATGAATGGCGGTGCTGGCTCGAAGGGCCGAATGGCCTACTCTTGCATCTATTGTCTATTGCCTATTGCAGTTCCTTCTTAAACAATCAAATTAAATATATTGCCCTCCAGTACCAAGCAATATCTCTGTTTAGCAAAGGACATAAACACCAACTGAGCCAGAGTGGACACTACCAAATGGGTTGTCGTAGCTACATTTCAATGAATGAATGAATGAATGAATGGATACTCTATTGTCACATATGACAAGTCACAGTGAGATTCTTTGGGTTTTTTTTTAAGTAAGAAAGTTTATTGGCCAAGTATTCACATACAAGGAATTTTGCACGCCCAAGGTATGCGAAGGGTCTCCACAAAAAGGGCACCAACGGAGTCACGAAGTATCCCGAGCTAAGTCCTTCTTTATTCTTCCCTAGAGTAGACACGAGAGTGTTCAACACTCTATCGTAAACAGCTTCCTCCCCTCTGTTATCAGGCTTCTGAACGATCGGGCCTTCCATAAGCGAGGGTACTGTCCGATTCACCTCCACCCATTGCGGACATTGGACCTTGTCTCTGGAACTGGTGTGTCGCAATGCTGAGAACTCTACTCTGCTCTCTGTATCTTCCCCGTTGTACGAGTTTGCTTGAATGTATTTATGTACAGTATGGGGTGGGAGACGAAGAAACATTATCTGAGTTGATTGGATCGTATGCAGAACACAGACATGACAATAGCAAACCTGACCTTAAACCCAAGTAAGGTATCTCATTGATGTTATTCACTGTCATGAAATCAATGGGGTATCAGCAGAGAGTTTCACTGCACCTCAGTACACACAGCAATAAACTAAACTCAAACTTCAAGAGATACAACTCATTTGTTTCAGTAATTGGGCAGCAGAGTGGCGCAGCTGGTAGAACCGCTGCCTCGTCGTGCCAGAGACCCGGGATCCACCCTGACCGCAGGTGCTGTCTGTGTGGAGTTTGCGTGTTCTCCCAGTGACCACGCGGGTGCCCCGGTTTCCTCCCACATCCCAAAGACGTGCGAGCCGGTAGGTTGTTGTGGTGTATCAATTGCCCCTAGTTGTGCAGAGAATGGATGAGAAAGTGGGATAACATAGAACGATGATCGATGGGCGGCCTGGTCTCGATGGGCCGAAGGGCCTGTTTCCACGATGTAACTGTGTTGAAAAAAAACTTGCGTGGTCACCAGGAGAACGTGCAAACTCCACACAGACAGAGGTCGGGATTGAACCCCTTCTGTCTGGTGCTGTTTCCATGTCGATCTTTAACTAAACTTCAAAACCACAATAGACTGAAAAGGGTCTCGACCCGGAACATCACCGGCTCCTTCTCTCCAGAGATGCTGCCTGACCCGCTGAGTTCAGGGCCTGTCCCACTGTACGAGTTTACCCAAGAGCTCGCCCGAGTTTAAAAAAAAAATCAAACTCGTGGTAAGTACGTAGCGGGTACGTTGGAGCTTGGGGACGTATTGTAGCGGCTTGTAACGCTAACGGCAGGTACTCGGGAAACGTGGTAAGCTCGTGAAGACTCGTGAAGTTTTTTCAATATGTTGAAAAATGTCCACGAGAGCCCCGAGTACCGACGAGCGGCCATTACCGTAAATCTCCGAGTTCGAATCAGGGGAAACTCGGGAGAACTCTTGAATTACCTCGTACGGTGGGACAGGCCCTTAACTCCAGCATTTCCAATCGACCTACAGAACCAGAATATTTTACACTTTGCTGGCGTAAATCGGTTTAGTTTATTGTCACGTGTACTGAGGTACAGTGAAAAGCTTTTTTGTTGCGTGCTAACCAGTCAGCGGAAAGACAATACGTGATTACAATCGATCCGTTTACAGTGTATAGATACATGATATGGAAATAATATTTAGTGCAAGATAAAGCCAGCAAAGTCCGATCATGGACAGTCCACGGGGGGTGCTAAACAAAGATACTAGCGGAGCCAGATAGACCACTCCTGCTAAATGCAATGGGCTGACGTGTAGTACGCAACGGAGCAGAACGTGGGCCTTTTTTTCATCCATTTCTGTAACCAGACCCGACCGGACCCGACTCGCAGTGTAATCAACGTTGCGGGGGAACAGTTTGTGTTAATAAATTATAATTCTGAAAATGAGGAGAAGATTTTTACCAAATAACTTTTATTTTTGCGAGGATGTTTCCGTAACCGGCTCCCGTC
Organism: Okamejei kenojei; assembly: GCA_035221665.1. Classification (NCBI taxonomy): domain Eukaryota; kingdom Metazoa; phylum Chordata; class Chondrichthyes; order Rajiformes; family Rajidae; genus Okamejei; species Okamejei kenojei. Next base: position 4,774,865 of record CM069147.1, on the reverse strand, counting down.
TCCCGTCTCCCGTCTCCGCACTAGCATCCTCTGGGATCTTTGGTGCAGAGACGGAAGCCGGTTACGGAAATGGGGCCTTAAATTACCCGTGAATCTGCCCATGACCGTACTACGCCTTTTTCGTCGAGCGATCTATCTTGCTCCGCTGTAGGATCTTTGGTGCTAAATGCGAAACATCTTTTTTTGTTCTGAGGAGTGTTTGTGGCATTTCCATGCACATTCCTTCCTCCAAGAACAACAAGGCATTTCCTACTTGCTGCCCAGTTGGGTGTGTTCCAGCATCATCCCCTCTGACAGGCTGTGAAGGGCTGTTTGTATCTGCAGTCGTTTCTTCCTCCCCCCCCCCGCTCTCCTGCACTTCTGAGACTGGTGCTAATTAAAACGCAGGTTCACCTCATCTTGATTCATTCTGGCTCGGAGAAAGCGGAGAGAGGTGACCGGGGATGCTTCCCGGAGACAGCTGGAGAACAGGTGGCTTCACATCTGCTGCTTGCCGCCAAGGACACCAGGAGTGACCTTTAGCAAATTACTTTAAAAAACCCATTTTTCAATCTGTACACAACAGACACAAAAATGCTGGTGGACAAAAAATGCTGGAGAAACTCAGCGGGTGAGGCAGCCTCTATGGAGCGAAGGAATAGGTGACGTTTCGGGTCGAGACCCTTCTTCTGACTGATGAAGGAATAGGTGACGTTTCGGGTCGAGACCCGGAAGGGTCTTGACCGGAAACGTCGCCTATTCCTTCACTCCATAGATGCTGCCTCACCCGCTGAGTTTCTCCAGCATTTTTGTCTACCTTCGATTTTTTTCCAGCATCTGCAGTTCCTTCTTAAACGCAGAATGCTGGAGTAACTCAGCGGGAAAGGCAGTCTGAACGTCGCCTATTCCTTCGAGAAGAAAAGTCTCGATCAATTCCTTCACCCTAGAAGTCTACTCCGCCATTCAATCATGGCTGATCTATCTCTCCCTCGCGACCCCATTCTCCTGCCTTCTCCCCGTATCCCCCGACACCCGTACTAATCACCTGAACAAATGATTTTCAATTCAGACGAGTGTGGGATAGAGGCTTGGTCATAGAGTGATACAGCATGGTAACGGTCCTTCATCCCAACTTGCCCACACCGACCAACGTGCCCCCTCTACTCGAGTCCCATGCTGGAAAAAATGCTGGAGAAACTCAGCGGGTGAGGCAGCCTCTATGGAGAGAAGGAATAGGAAGGGTCTCGACCTGAAACGTCGCCTATTCCTTCGAGAAGAAGGGTGCCAACCCGAATAGACAATAGGTGCAGGAGGAGGCCATTTGGGCCTTCGAACCAGCACCGCCATTCATTGCGATCATGGCTGATCGTCCCCAATCAATAACCCGTGCCTGCCTTCTCCCCATATCCCTTGACTCCACCAGCCCCTAGAGCTCTATCTAACTCTCTCTTAAATCCATCCAGTGACTTAGCCTCCACTGCCCACTGTGGCAGGGAATTCCACAAATTCACAACTCTCTGGGTGAAAAGGTTTTTTTCTCACCTCGGTCTTAAATGACCTCCCCTTTATTCTAAGATAAAGCATCTGTGGAGTGAAGGAATAGGTGACGTTTTGGGTCGTGCCCCGGAAGGGTCTCGACCCAAAACGTCGCCTATTCCTTCGAGGAGAAGGGTCTCGACCCGAAACGTCGCCTATTCCACTACCCTGTGGAATTCTCTGCCTCAGAAGGCAGTGGAGGCCAGTTCTCTGGAAGTTAGATAGGGCTCTTAAAGTTAGCCGAGTCAGGGGATATGGGGAGAAGGCAGGAACGGCGAACTGATTGGGGATGATCAGCCATGATCACAGTGAATGGCGGTGCTGGCTCGAAGGGCAGAATGGCCTACACCTGCGCCTATTGTCTATTGTCTATTTGAGGGATATAGGCCAAATTCAGGCAGGTGGGACTCGAGTAGAGGGGGCACGTTGGTCGGTGTGGGCAAGTTGGGATGAAGGACCGTTACCATGCTGTATCACTCTATGACCAAGCCTCTATCCCACACTCGTCTGAATTGAAAATCATTTGTTCAGGTGATTAGTACGGGTGTCGGGGGTTACGGGGAGAAGGCAGGAGAATGGGGTCGCGAGGGAGAGATAGATCAGCCATGATTGAATGGCGGAGTAGACTTCTTGGGCGAAGGAATAGATCGAGACTTTTCTTCTCGAAGGAATAGGCGACGTTCAGACTCCAGCGGTGCTGCCTGTCCCGCTGAGTTACTCCAGCATTCTGCGTTTAAGAAGGAACTGCAGATGCTGGAAAAAAATCGAAGGTAGACAAAAATGCTGGAGAAACTCAGCGGGTGAGGCAGCATCTATGGAGCAAAGGAATAGGCGACGTTTCGGGTCGAGGGTCTAGACCCAGAAGGGTCTCGACCCGAAAAGTCACCTATTCCTTCATCAGTCAGAAGAAGGGTCTCGACCCGAAACGTCACCTATTCCTTCGCTCCATAGAGGCTGCCTCACCCGCTGAGTTTCTCCGGCATTTTCTGTCCACCAGCATTTTTGTGCCTATTAAACGGATTGAAAATGGGTTTTTAAAGTAATTTGCTATGAAGTAAATGGCCTAATTCTGCTCCCATAACCGATGAACTTGTGAACTTAGGATTTGCCAATCTCTGGCCCACGGTCTATATCAAGGAGGTGCTGTCCCCTACTTTAGGATCATGTGCAAACTTGCTCACCACGCCTTGTACATTCTCTTCCAAATGGTTTCCATAAGTGACAGACACCAGTGGGTCCAACGTTGATTCCTGCGGCAACTCACTTGTCATCGATCTCTGGTCCAACAAATAACCTTCCACCATCACCCTCAGCTTCCTGTCGCCAAGCCAATTGTCTATCCAAGAGCAATTCAGCGGGACAGGCAGCATCTCTGGAGAGAAGGCATGGGTGATAGACAATAGACAATAGACATTAGACAATAGGTGCCGGAGTAGGCCATTTCTTTGGCCCTTCGAGCCAGCACCGCCATTCACTGTGATCATGGCTAATCATCCCCAATCAGTACCCCGTTCCTGCCTTCTCCCCATATCCCCTGACTCCGCTATTTTTAAGAGCCCTATCTAGCTCTCTTGAAAGCATCCAGAGAACCGGCCTCCACTGCCCTCTGAGGCAGAGAATTCCACAGACTCACCACTCTCTGTGAGAAAAAGTGTTTCCTCATCTCCGTTCTAAATGGCTTACCCCTTATTCTTAAACTGTGGCCCCTGGTTGTGGACTCCCCCAACATCGGGAACATGTTTCCTGCCTCTAGCGTGTCTAGTGATGTTTGTGGTTGAGACCCTTCTTCAGACCCGGAACATCACCCATTCCTTCTCTCCAGAGATGCTGCCTGCCCCGCTGAGTTACTCCAGCTTTTTGTGTCTATCTTTGGTTTAAACCAGCATCTGCAGATCCTTCCTTCGCAATCTTCTATCCAATTAGCTCGCTCTCCCAGGATCCTTTGCGTTCTAACGGCGATGCAGGGAATGGAGGGACATGGGCCATGAGCAAGCAGATGAGATTAGTTTATCTCCACATCATTGGGTGGCCGGCACGGTGGCGCAGCGGTAGAGTTGCTGCCTCACGGCGCCAGAGACCACGGGTTCGATCCTGACCACGGGTGCTGTCTGTACGGAGTTTGTACGTTCTCCCCGTGACTGCGTGGGTTTTCTCCGGGTGCTTCAGTTTCCTGCCGCACACCAAAGACGTACAGGTGTGTAGGTTAATTGGCTTTGGTAAAAACTGTAAATTGTTCCCAGTGTGTAGGGTAATGCTAGTGTGCGGGGATCACTGGTCGGCACAGGTTCGGTGGGCCGAAGGGCCTGTTTCCCTGCTGGACTGTTCTATGTTCTGTGGAACTGAATAAATGTTTCCATGGAAGAGCATGCTGACTTATTTCTGTTTTATGGGTCAAGTCAAGTCAAGTTTATTCGTCACATACACATACGGGATGTGCAGTGAAATGAAAAGTGGCCGTTAAATTAAACAAGCAAACAACCAACAAACTACAAACAGAATCACATGTTCTTTTTCATATTAAATATTGTGGGCGGTATTGTGGTCCAGTAAGTTAGTAAAGTTAGTCCCGGGTGAGATAGGAGTTTACAGTCCGAATGGCCTCTGGGAAGAAACTCCTTCTCATCCTCTCCGTTCTCACAGCACGGCAACAGAGGCGCTTGCCGGACCGTAGCAGCTGGAACGATCATACTAGACACTAATTAGGTTATTTGATGAGGGTGGTGGAATATTATAACTGGGAAATGTTAATGTACGCAAGAAGGGATATTGATGTTAATTCTGTATAATCGCTGGTCAGGAAAGACCAGGATATGTATGTGGTCATGAATGTATTTAGTTCAGTTTAGAGATACAGCGTGGAAACAGGCCCCGCAGCAAACAGAGTCCGCGCCGACCAGCGATCCCCGCACATTAACACTACCCTACGCACACCAGGGACAATTTACATTTATACCAAGCCAATTAACCTGCAAACCTGTGCATCTTTGTGGGAGGAAACTGAAAATCTCGGAGAAAACCCACGCAGGTCACGGGGAGAACGTACAAAGTCCGTACAGACAGCGCCCGTAGTCGGGATCGAACCCGGGTCTCGGGCGCTGTGAGCTCTACACTAGTCCCACCATGCCACCCACTGTCTGAATAGTAACAGCCTTGAGCTGAAAGACATGGTCATTTGTACTGAGGGTGGTGTGTGTTTCGAGCGAGCTGCCAGAGCAGGCAGATGAGGCACGTACTATAACAGCATTTAAAAGACATTTAGACAGGTACATGGATAGGAAAGGTTTATTCGGATATGGGCCAAATGCAGGCAGGTGGGACTAGTGTCAATGGGGCATCCTGGTCAGCATGGGCAAGTTGGGCAGAAGGGCCTGTTTCCGTGCTGTATGACTTCATACTAACTGTTTCTCATTTCACTTCATTGTTCAAAGTGTTCTTTACATTTTTGGTTCATTTCCTGCAATTTTGTTAGATGGATAGAAAAAAGTTCACAACAATCTAACTTTGAAAAGTAGATATCTTGTCCAAAGTATACTGGCTTTTAATTAACTAGATATACCTTTTGATTTCTCTGTAATCTTACCTGGAAAAAAAATTACTTGAGTGAAAGACACAATGTGGAACCCAGGCCCTTCAGCCCATCGAGTCCACAATGACCATCGATCACCCGTTCACACTGGTTCTATGCTATCCCACTTCCGCATCCACTTCCTACATACTAGGGGCAATTAACCTGCAAACCCGCATGTCTTTGGGATGAGGGAGGAGACCAGAGCACCTGGAGGAAACCCACGTGGTCACGGGGAAAACGTGCAAACATAGAAACATAGAAAATGGGTGCAGGAGGAGGCCATTCGGCCCTTCGAGCCAGCACCGCCATTCATTGTGATCATGGCTGATCGTCCCCTATCAATAACCCGTGCCTGCCTTCTCCCCATATCCCTTGACTCCACTAGCCCCTAGAGCTCTAACTAGCTCTCTCTTAAATCCATCCAGTGATTTGGCCTCCACTGCCCTCTGTGGCAGGGAATTCCACAAATTCACAACTCTCTAGGTGAAAAAGTTTTTTCTCACCTCAGTCTTAAATGATCTCCCCTTTATTCTAAGACTGTGGCCCCTGGTTCTGGATTCGCCCAACATTGGGAACACTTTTCCTGCATCTAGCTTGTCCAGTCCTTTTATATATTTTTTTGGTTCTATAAGAACCCCCCCTCATCCTTCTAAACTCCAGTGACTACAAGCCTAGTCTTTTCAATCTTTCCCCATATGACAGTCCCGCCATCCCAGGGATCAATCTCGTGAACCTACGCTGCACTGCCTCAACCACAAAACTCCGCACACGGGCAGCGCCTGAGGTCAGGATCGAACCCGAGTCCCAGGCTCTGTGAGGTAGTGACTCTACCAGCTGTGCCACCGACCATTCTTCTGAGATGAAAGCATTTTATCCTGCTATACCATCTCCCGTCGTCTGCTGCCCAGACAGTTATAATGGAAGGATGATTGTTGGTCAAGTGACAATGCTGCTACATTCACAACATGACGAACAGAATCAATCTGCTAAAGGAGACAACCTTATTGCAGCCTCCGGGTGTCGTGCTTGGCGGCTGAGCCAAACCAGACCATGATGGAGAAGGTGAGGACAGACTCTACGATGGCCGTGTAGAATTGGACCATCATTGCCTGTGGCAGATTGTGTTTCCTCAGCTGCCGCAGGAAGTACATCCTCTGTTGGGCCTTTTTGACTGTGGTCGATGGTAGCCCCCCACTTAAGGTCCTCGGAGACGATGGTTCCCAGGAACTTAAAATAATCCACAGATGTGACTGTGGTGTTGTTGATGGTGAGTGGGCTGAGGGGAGGGGGAGCTCTCCTAAAGTCTACAATCAATTCCACTCTTAAGAGCATTGAGCTCTAGGTTGTTGCGATGGCACCAGGACGCCAGCTGTGTCACTTCCTGTCTGTGGGCAGATTCCTCCCCATCCTGGATCAGTCCAATCAGGGTTGTGTCGTCCGCAAACCTGAGAAGCTTGACAGAGGTGTCTGTGGAGGTGCAGTCGTTGGTGTAGAGAGAGTAGAGGAGAGGGGAGAGTACGCAGCCTTGCGGTGCTCCTATGCTGAGCGTTTGCGGGTCCGAGATGTGTTTTCCCAGCCTCACATGCTGCTTCCTGTCTGTCAGGAAGCTGGTGATCCACCGACAGAGGGGTTCAGGCACAGTCAACTCGGAAAGTTTGGAGTGTAATAGCTCTGGCATAATGGTGTTGAATGCAGAGCTAAAATCAACAAACAGGATCCTCGCATAGGTCCCCTGGAGGTCTAGGTGCTGGAGGATGAAGTGCAGGCCCAGGTTGACTGCATCATCCACAGATCTACTGGCCCGGTATGCAAACTGCAGAGAGTCCACCAGGGAGTTTGTGATATTTTTCAGCTTGGACAGCACAAGCCTTTCAAGGGTCTTCATGACTACAGTGGTCAGTGCGACAGTCATTAAGACAAGTAATCCTTGGCTGAAGAAGAGGAAAAAATGTGAAGAGGAAAAAATTAGTTAAGACCAAAGTTGGACCCTTGAAGACTGAAAAAGGTGAATTTATTATGGGGAACAGGGAAACGGCAGATGAGTTGAACAGGTACTTTGGATCCGTCTTCACTAAGGAGGACACAAACAGTCTTCCTGGTATAGTAGTGGCCAGAGGATCTAGGGTGACGGAAGAACTGAATGAAATCCACATTAGGCAGGAAATGGTGTTGGATAGACTGACGGGACTGAAGGCTGATAAATCCCCAGGGCCTGATGGTCTGCATCCCAGGGTACTTAAGGAAGTGGCTCTAGAAATCGTGGATGTATTGGTGATAATTTTCCAATGTTCTATAGACCCAGGTACAGTTCCTGTGGATTGGAGGGTAGCTAATGTTATCCCACTTTTTAAGAAAGGCGGGAGAGAGAAAACAGGGAATTATAGACCAGCTAGCCTGCCATCGGTGGTGGGGAAGATGCTGGAGTCAATTATAAAAGATGAGATAGCCGCACATTTGGATAGCAGTAACAGGATCGGTCCGAGTCAGCATGGATTTACAAAGAATTTACAAAATCATGCTTGACTAATCTTCTGGAGTTTTTTGAAGATGTAACTGGGAAAATGGACAAGGGAGAGCCAGTGGATGTAGTGTACCTGGACTTTCAGAAAACATTTGATAAGGTCCCACACAGGAGATTAGTGGGCAAAATTAGGGCACATGGTATTGGGGGTAGAGTACTGACATGGATAGAAAATTGGTTTGCAGACAGGATACAAGGAGTAGGGATTAACGGGTCCCTTTCAGAAAGGCAGGCAGTGACTAGTGGGGTACCGCAAGGCTCGGTGCTGGGACCGCAGCTATTTACAATATACATCAATGAAGGGATTCAAAGTAACATTAGCAAATTTGCAGATGACACAAAGCTGGGTGGCAGTGTGAACTGTGAGGAGGATGCTATGAGAATGCAGGGTGACTTGGACAGGTTGGGGGAGTGGGCAGATGCATGGCAGATGTTGTTTAATGCGGATAAATGTGAGGTTATCCACTTTGGTATCAAAAACAGGAAGGCAGATTACTATCTAAATGGTGTCAAGTTGGGAAAAGGGGAAGTACAACGGGATCTGGGGGTCCTTGTTCATCAGTCTATGTAAGTAAGCATGCAGGTTCAGCAGGCAGTGAAGAAAGTGAATGGCATGTTGGCCTTTATAACAAGTATAGGAGCAAAGAGGTCCTTCTGCAGTTGTACAGGGCCCTATTGAGACCACATCTGGAGTATTGTGTGCAATTTTGGTCCCCTAATTTGAGGAAAGACATTCTTGCTATTGAGGGAGAGCAGCGTAGGTTTACAAGGTTAATTCCCAGGATGGCGGGACTGTCATATGCTGAGAGAATGGAGCAGCTGGGCTTGTACACTCTGGAGTTTAGAAGGATGAGAGGGGATCTTATTGAAACATATAAGATTGTTAAGGGTTTAGACACGCTAGAGGCAGGAAACATGTTCCCGATGTTGGGGGAGTCCAGAACCAGGGGCCACGGTTTAAGAATAAGCGGTAAGCCTTTTAGAACAGAGATGAGGAAACACTTTTTCTCACAGAAAGTTGTGGGTGTGTGGAATTCTCTGACTCAGAGGGCGGTTCTCTGGATACTTTCAAGAAAGAGCTAGATAGGGCTCTTAAAGATAACGGAGTCAGCGGATATGGGGGGAAGGCATGAACGGGGCACTGATTGGGGACGATCAGCCATGATCACATAGAATGGCGGTGCTGGCTCGAAGGGCCGAATGGCCTCCTCCTGCGCCTATTGTCTATAGTTTATTGTAACTGTCTGAGTCTGTAGCAGACATTCCACAAACTATTTTAAGAGACACGGCGGCGCAGCGGTGGTGTTGCTGCCTCACAGCGCTAGGGAGTCGGGTTGGATCCTGACTACGGGCGCTGTCTGGATGGAGTTTGTACTTTCTTCCCGTGACCTGGCTTCTGTAGATTGGCTTCTGTGTAGGATGGAACTAGCGGACAGGTGATCGCTGGTCAACGAGGACTCTGCGGCTTCCAACTCTGCCTGACCCGCTGAGCAATTCCAGGATTCCTTGCTTTTATTCATTCAGTCATGCAGTTGTCTGGGGATGTTTAGATGAGTCTGCTTTAGAGATACAGCCCTTCGACCCACCGTGGTCATGCCGACCTGCGATCACCCGCACATTAACACTACCCCCCCCACACACACACACACACACACACGCACGCACGCACGCACGCACGCACGCACACACACACACACACACACACACACACACACACACACACACACACACACACACACACACACACATACACACACACACACACACACACACACACACACACACACACACACACACACACACACACACACACACACACACACACACACACACACACACACACACACACACACACACACACACACACACACACACTAGGGACAATTTACAATTTTACCAAAGCCAATTAACCTACAAACCCGCACGTCTTTGGAGTGTGGGAGGAAACCGGAGCTGCTGGAGAAAACCCACGAGGTCACAAAGAGAATGTACAAACTCCGTACAGACAGCACCCGTAGTCGGGATCGAACCCGCGTCTCTGGCGCTGTGAGGCAGCAACTCTACCCGCTGCGCCACCTTGCCGCCCATTGTTTGGTCTTTGGTGCTCCTCGTGACTTGCAAACCTGGGTTAGTTCCGGGGCTTACATTCATATAAAAATGCCAGGCCGGCACCCACTCAGTTTTGCGGACAGCTGCAATCAGTGAAGGCTGATGTTAGTTGCCGTTGCTCTTAATGGGCATGTGGTCAGATGTGCCATCGATTAGCTGCACACTAGTCCTATGTTCTCCAACGTTCCCATCCACTCCCGAAATACCAGTGACTGTTTACACAGGCTGATTAACCTAAAAACCAGAATGTAGAATCAAAGAACTGCTGAGTCTGGTTTATACCAAAGATAGACACAGCGGGTCAAGCAGCATCTCTGGACAAAACGCATTGGTTGACGTTTCGGGTCTGAAAATAAGGTTCTGACCCGAAATGTCACCTATCCCTTTATCTCCGGGCATGCTGCCTGTCCCGCTGATTGCTCCAGCACTTTGCATCCGTCTTGAACCTAAAACCCTTGTGTCTGTGGAACGCGGCCGTAGGGAGAACGTGCAAACTCCACACGGGCAGCACCCAACATCAGGAACGAACCTGGTATCTCTGGCCTGGTGAGGCATCAGCTCTACCTGCTGCGCCACCGCGAGTTTCTGGATTCTGTACAATGGCTGGTGGATATTGAGAAAGGCGCTTTGTTATTTACTCTGAGAACATTTTGTTTTAAAGCTCGTTGGTCCCAGCTGCTGATGTTGCTGTTTCGTGGTGACACCCACGCATTTCACAGTGGGGACGAGACTAGCTGAATGGGTCCATTGGGAAAAATAGGCCACGCGGAGAAGATTTATTCTCCTTCAAATTGTTGAAAATTATTCCCAAACAGGGGAAAGTGATATTAGCTTAATACCTTATCCAAAATACCTTATCAACACATAATCATCATTCATATCCCTCGGATAGATGTTCCACACTGAAGCAAAGACAAGGAGACATTAAAAATAATAAAACAGGGCAGCGCAGCGGTAGAGTTGCTGCCTCACAGCGCCCGAGACCCAGGTTCGATCCTGACTACAGGTGCTGTCTGTATGGAGTTTGTACGTTCTCCCCGTGACCTGCGTGGGGTTTCACCAATCGCTCCGGTTTCCTCCCGCACTACAAAGATGTGTAGGTTTGTAGGTTAATTGGTTTCGGTAAAAGTTGTAAGTTGTCCATTGTGTGTAGGATAGCGCTAGTGTGCAGAGACCGTTGATCGGCACGCACTCGGTGGGCCAAAGGGCCTGTTTCCGCGCTGTATCTAAAGTAATCCTGTAACCTCCTCCCGATGGCAAGGGTGAGATGAGAGGGTGCCCAGGGTGGTGTGGGCCTCTGGTGATGCTGTGTGGAGTTTGCACGCTCTCCCCGTGACCTGCGTGGGTTTTCTCCGGGTGCTCCAGTTTCCTCCCACAATCCAAAGACGCACGGGTTTGTAGGTTAATTTGCTTTGGTATAAAATGTAAGTTGTCCCTAGTGTGTGTAGGAGAGTGTTAATGTGCGGAGATTGCACAGCACTGCCATCTAATAGGGGGTAGCATTGGTGTGGACTCGGTGGGCCGAAGGGTCTGCATCCGTGCCGTATCTCTAAATGAAACTCAGTGAAACTAAACTAAATAGTAGATTTCAGGAGGTTCACCTGTAAATTAAAGGTATTAAACTAGCGAACTCAGATCAGTGTGAATGTGAAATGCTTCCCTCAGTTTAAGTCTGATGCCACCTGTGATACTTGCATCACACCACCAGATGGTGGTGTTGGTACAGCAACTTTTGGGTGAATCTTTCACTGAGGGAAAGAATGTTTGAGGATCAAGACCTTTAAACGCACACACATAACTTCCTCTTTTTCGGAGACTTGGACTTTCTACAGCAGGTCCGTTAAAGCGTTGGGGGGAGGACATGAGGACTCGAGGAACTGCAGATGCCGGGACCTTGCGCGGAACACAAAGTGCTGGAGTAACTCAGCGGGACAGGCAGCATCTCTGGAGAGAAGGAAATGGTGACGTTTCGGGTCTCTAGTGTGTGTAGGACAGCGTTAATGTGCAGGGATCGCTGGACGGCACAGACACGGTGGGCCGAAGGGCCGTCTTCAGACTGGTCAGGGATCAGGGAAACGAGAGAGATAGACGGTGATGTGGAGAGATAAAGAACAATGAATGAAAGATAGGCGAAATGTGGATGATCAGCCATGATCACATTGAATGGCGGTGCTGGCTTGAAGGGCCGAATGGCCTCCTCCTGCACCTATTGTCTATTGTCTATAAAAAAAGTAACGATGATAAAGCAGACAGGCCCTTGTAGGGGAAAACGGAAAGCTGGTGCGACGTGGGTGGGGAGGGATCTTCGGTTTAAACCAGCATCTGCAGTTCCTTCCTAAGCATCTCCGGTGAACACGGATAGTCGGGACCCTTCTTGACATGAAGATAACACCGTTGTGGTCACTGGAGAGTCTTTCAAATTCACCGGCATAAGAAGCAAGCCCCAGTAAGAGTCGGAAGACTAACATGGTGGTACAGAGGACCCAATGACACCCCGTTCACTGCGGTGGGAAGGTGGAGCAGCGGTAGAGCTGCTGCCTCACAGCTCTCGCATCGCCAGGACCCGGGTTTGATCCTGACCACGGGTGCCGTCTGTACGGAGTTTGTACCTTCTCCCCGATCCTTCGGTTTCCTCCAGCCCTCCATAGACGTGCGGGTTTGTAGGTTAATTGGCTTGGTTATAAATCTAACTTGACCCCAGTGTGTGTAGGATAGTGTTAGTGTGCGGGGATCGCTGGACGGCACGGGCCCGGTGGGCCGAAGGGCCTGTTTCCGCGCTGTATCTCTAAACTGAACTAACAGCAGACTCCAGTAACAGACACGCTATTCTGAGATTAACAGGTGATTGGGGGGCTAGGTTCAAGGTGCGTGGGAGGCCGTGGGTGGATGGGGCAGCATTTCACCCGCGACAGCCGATTCCACTAGCGGGAGAGTCTAGGACTGGAGGTCACAACCTCAGAATTTAAGGATGTTCCTTTAGGAAGGAGATGAGGAGGAATTTCTTTAGTCAGAGGGTGGTGAATCTGTGGAATTCATTGCCACGGAAGGCTGTGGGGGCCAAGTCAGTGGATATATTTAAGGCAGAGATAGATAGATTCTTGATTAGTACGGGTGTCAGGGGTTATGGGGAGAGGGCAGGAGAATGGGGTTAGGAGGGAGAGATAGATCAGCCATGATTGATGTTGATGTGCCAAAATGCCTGAAATTCTGCCCCTATCACTTTTGACCTTATGACTCCATCCACACCTCACGCTGCCTCGGCAAGGCCAGCAGCATCATCAAGGACCAGTCTCACCCCGGCCACTCCCTCTTCTCCCCTCTCCCATCAGGCAAAAGGTGCAGAAGTGTGAAAACGCACACCTCCAGATTCAGGGACAGTTTCTTCCCAGCTGTTATCAGGCAACTGAACCATCCTACCACAACCAGAGAGCAGCGCTGAACTACTATCTACCTCGTTGGTGACCCTCGGACTATCCTTGATCGGACTTTGCTGGCTCCACCTTGCACTAAACGTTATTCCATCATCATGTATCTGTACACTGTGAATGGCTGGATTGTAATCATGTATTGTCTTTCTACTGACTGGTTAGCACGCAACAAATATTATTCACTGTCCTCGGCTTTGCCATGGGCTGGCACAGCGGTGCAGCTGGTAAAGCAGCCGTTGGACAACACCGGTTCAATCCTGACCCTGGATAGACACGAAATGCTGGATTAACTCAGCGGGACAGGCAGCATCTCTGGAGAGAAAGAGTGTGTGATGTTTCGGGTGGAGGCCCTTCTTCAGACCCGTCACCCAGTCCTTTTCTCTGCCGTTTTGGGTCCACCTTTGGTTTTAACCAGCATCTGCAGTTCCTTCCCACACGTTCAATCCTCACCCTGTTTGTTCCGACAGTTGCAGCGAACTCTTGCTTCATCCACTAGATGGAGATCTATGCAATAACCCACGAGCGAATGCTGACAGTGGCAGCTCAGAGGAAGAGAGCCTTCGGGATGAGTGATGGGGCGTGCTGGCACGCGAGGGGTTAAATGTCTTGGAAGTGACCGGTCTTGCCAGCCAACTGATGTCCATCGTTATCCTGTGCAGACATAATGTGTGTGTGTGGGAAGGAACTGCCGATGCTGGTTCAACCGAAGATGGACACAAAATGCTGGAGTAAAACCCCTGTCCCACGGTACGAGTTCATTCCAAGAGCTCTCCCGAGTTTGCCCTGATCCGAACTCGGAGATTTACGGTAATGGCCGCTCGTCGGTGCTCGGGGCTCTCGTGGACATTTTTCATCGTGTTGAAAAATCTTCACGAGTCTTCCCGTGCTTACCTGCCGTTAGCGAGTCTTCCCGAGTACCTGCCGTTAGCGCTAAGAGACGTCCCCGAGCTCCGACGTACCCGCTACGTTCATTCTCCGTGCTTACCACAAATTTTATTTTTTTTAAACTCGGGAGAGCTCTTGGAATGAACTCGTACCGTGGGACAGGGCTATAACTCAGCGGGGCAGGCAGCATCTCTGGAGAGAAGGAAAGGGTGACGTTTTGGACCGAAACCCTTCTTCAAACCTATCCTGAGCATGGCAGGCTGCAAGCCCTATATACCTCAGGGAGTCATTTAAAGCGCTAGAAGCTGATTAACAGCGCGACACGGTGGCGCAGCGCTCGAGTTGCTGCCTCACAGCGCCAGAGACCCGGGTTCAATCCTGCCTACGGGTGCTGTCTGTACGGAGTTTGCACGTTTTCACAGTGACTGCGCGGGTTTTCTCCGGGTGCTCCAGTTTCCTCCCACACTCCAAAGACATCGCAGGTTTGTCGGTTAAATGACTTCCGTAAAAAAACTGTCCCCCATGTGCAGGATCGGACTAGTGGACGGGTGGATCGCTGGTCGGCATGGACTTGACGGGCCGAAGGGCCTTTTCCACGAAACGCAAGAGGTGAGCAGGAGCTTGGGATTCTTCAGCTTCTCCGCCTGACCATGAAGCCAACCTGGGAACATGGAACTGAAACTCCTCAACCGAAAGTCAAACTTAGAAATAAATCACAGTTGTACAAGGCATTGGCGAGGCCACATTTGGAGAATTGTTCATAGTTCATAGGTGATAGGAGCAGAATTAGGCCATTCGGCCCATCAGGTCTACGCCACCATTCAATCCTGGCTGATCTATCTCTCCCTCTCAGCCCCATTCTCCTGCCTTCTCCCCTGACGACTGTGTTCAGTTCTGGTCGCCCTGTTAGAGGCAAGGTGTTGTTAAGATGGAAATGGTGCAGAGAATAGTCACAAAGATGTTGTACGTATATGTCCAAGTGTCTTTTAAACGTTGCTCTAGTCCCTGCCTCAACTACCTCCTCTGGCAGCTTGTTCCACACACCCACCGCCCTCTGTGTGATAAGGGCGTCCCCTCAGGGTCCTATTAAAACTCTCCCCTTCAGCATGCCATGTTTTCAGTGAGTTAGCGTGAGGTGTAGATGGAGTCAATGGAAGGGAGGTCGACACAAGATGCTGGAGTATCTCAGCGGGTCAGGCAGCATCTCCGGAGAGAAGGAATGGGTGACGTTTTGGGTCGAGACCCTTCCTCAGACTGAGGGTCAGGGGAGAAGGAGTTACAGAGATGAGGACGTCTAAGAGATCAAAAGAAATGAAGCTCAAGGAGAATGTAGAATATGCCATTGCGTAGGAAGGAACTGCAGATGCTGGTTTAAACCCAAGATAGACACAAAATATTGGAGTAACTCAGTGGGACAGGCAGCATCTGGAGAGAAGGAATGGGTGACGTTTCGGGTCGAGGCCCTTCTGAAGAAATAGACCCTTCTATATCTTAAGAATAGACCATAGTTAAGGAGCTGTCCCACTGTACAAGGTAATTCACGAGCTCTCCCGACTTTAAAAAAGAAAATCAATCTCGTGGGAAGCACGGAGAATGTACGTCGGAGCTCGGGGACGTCTCTTAGCGGCTCGTAACGCTAACGGCAGGTAGTCGGGAAACGCGGTAAGCTCGTGAAGATTTTTCAACGTTGAAAAATGTCCACGTGAGCCCCGAGTACCAACGAGCGGCCATTACCGTAATTCTCCGAGTTTGAATCAAGGGATACTCGGGAGAACTCTTGAATTAGCTCGTACAATGGGACAGCCCCTTCAGCTTGGAGAAGCTGACAACAGGGATTCAGTGTAATCAGTGGGACAGTCAGACTGGACATAGAACTGGGAAGGGGGAGGGGATGGCGAGAGGGGGTTACTTGAAGTTAGAGCAGTCAATGTTCACACCGCTGGGGTGTGAGCTGCCCAAGTGAAATATGAGCTGCTGTTCCTCCAATGTGCGCTAGGCCTCACTCTGACAGTGGAGGAGGCCCAGGACAGAAAGGTCAGTGTGGGAATGGGGGGGGGGGGGAGTTGAAATGGAATGGAGGTTGGTTTGTGCGATGGTCTGGGTTGTGTGAAGTGTTGTGGATCTGAGTTACCGCATCTTTCTGAACTTCTTCTCATCGAGTCCACACACAAGATTAGAAGTTGTTCGGCCAGCGCCGAGCGTACTTCTCGGCATCTGCACGCAATGGCGTCTGTCGCTGCCGCTTCTTGTGTGCGGTGGTGGATGGATGGGTGGAAACAGGGCCGCGACGTGAACGCTCTTTCCTTGACCACCATCTTTCTGATTGATATCCTGCCATTAAAGGCCGTCCACTAACCATACTTTACTGTGCTGTGTTGCGGCCAGTCTCACCTCCAGAGACTCATCTCCTGCACGTTTCATATGGGATGTTCAAAAATCTATTGTCTTTATACAATACAACACAATACAATACAATACCGTTTGTTGTGATTTGAACCTCAAATTAAATTTGGTTTCTGCAGTCACACAACAAGAAAGGAACCAGGACGCGCACCCAACACAATTTACACAGACATCCATCACAGTGAATCTCCTCCTCACTGTGATGGAAGGCAAAGTCTTGTCTCTCCCCTGTGTTCCATTCTTCTCCCGATGTTAAAGCCCCCGGCGGGCGATGGCAAGTCCCGTGGCCGCTAAAGCCGCGCCGGGCGATGCAAGGCCCCGCTCCAGGTCGTTCACAGCCCCGCTACTCGGGCGGGAGAAGTTACCGTTGCGGGAGCTCCGAAAAGCGGTCTCCCACCAGGGACCCGCGAGCTCCCGATGTCACCGTCCACCGGGCCGGCGGCTGGAGCCTCTGAAGATCCAGAGTCGGTTCGCAGCCGCGCTCCACCACAGCTCTCCACGCTCCGAGGCCGGCCAGCTCCACGACTGTACGTCCGCAGGCTCCGCCACTGGAGCCCCCCCCAGGTCGTTCCGGCTGGAGGCCGCTCCACGGTGCTAGGCCCCAACGACAACGGAGACCCGACAGGGAAAAGGTCGGGTCCCCCGTACAGGGAAGAGATTTAAAAGTTTCATCCTCCCCGTCGAGACACTTCTCCCCGAAGGAATAGGCGACGTTTCGGGTCGAGACCCTTCCGGGTCTCGACCCGAAACGTCACCTATTCCTTCGCTCCATAGATGCTGCCTCACCCGCTGAGTTTCTCCAGCATTTTTGTCTACCTTCGATTTCTCCAGCATCTGCAGTTCTTTCTTAAACACTTGGAACCTTGGTGTCAGACTGTTGGAGAATCCAAATTATGGAATCAAGGGATATGGGGGGGGGAAAGCAGGAACGGGGTACTGATTGTGGATGATCAGCCATGATCACATTGAATGGCGGTGCTGGCTCGAAGGGCCGAATGGCCTACTCCTGCACCTATTGTCTATGTTTCTATGTTTTAAGTTATTAAATGTTAGTGGCATTGATAGAACTGATGCCTGGATTAGCTGCTATTAGCTATCGGGAAGAGGTTGGATAGACTTGGACTGTTTTTTCTGGAATTGCTGGGAGACCTGATGGACGTATTTAAAATCCCGAGAGGTAAAGATAACGCAGAAAGTCAGAACGTTTGGCCTAGGATGGTTACAAGATCCGACACTGGAGAGTACAGCGTTCAGGTGAGACGGACAATGTTTGAAGGCGATGTGTGGGGTGATCTTTTTTACACAGAGGGCGGTGGGTGCCTGGAACGCGCTGCCAGGGGTGGTGGTTGAGGCAGATACCATAGTGGCGTTTAAGAGACTTTTGGATGTGCAGAGATTAGAGTGATATCGATTACGTGCAAGTAGATGAGTGATGGTCTTGGCTACATGTTCAGCACGGGCATTGTGGGCCGAAGGGCCTGTTCTCATGCTGTACTGTTCCACGTACTACCTCAAACGTCATTCAGTTCACTCTTTGTGGAAATTGCACAGTTTGGACAATAATGTTTTTCCCATGAACCCAAGTGGTTTAAGGTTTTAGTTCAGTTTATTGTCACGTGTTCCGAGATACAGTCAAATCTATCAGTCAATCAGATTTATTCATCACATACGCAATAAAGTGAAGTGAAATGAAATGAAAAGCTTTTGTTGTGCGCTAACCAGTCGGCAGAAGGACACGGTCACGCTGGCGCAGCGGTAGGGTTGCCGCCTTTCAGCGAATGCAGCGCCGGAGACCCGGGTTCGATCCTGACTACGGGCGCTGTCTGTACGGAGTTTGCACGTTCTCCCCGTGACCCGCGTGGCTTTTCTCCGAGATCTTCGGTTTCCCCCCACACTCCAGGTTTGTAGGTTAATTGTCTTGGTAAATGTAAAAATTGGCCCCAGTGGGTGTGGGATAGTGTTAGTGTGCGGGGATCGCTGGTCGGCACGGACTCGGTGGGCCGAAGGGCCTGTTTCCGTGCTGTATCTCTGAACTAAACTAAACTAAACTAAACAATATACGATTACAATCAAGCCATTCACAGTGTATAGACACATGATAAGGGAATGACGCTTAGTGCAAGGTAAAGCTAGCAAAGTCCGATCAAAGATAGTCCAAGGGTCACCAATGAGGTAGATAGTAGTTCAGGACCGCTCTCTAGTCGTGGTAAGATGGTTCCATGCCTGGTAGAGCATCGAACAGAGCCATGGTGAGTATATATAGAGTCAGGGACAGACTACGATGGCCGTGTAGAATTGGACCATCATTGCCTGTGGCAGATTGAGTTTCCTCAGCTGCCGCAGGACGTACATGCTCTGTTGGGCCTTTATGACAGTGGAGTCGATGGTGGCCTCCCACTTAAGGTCCTTGGAGGTGATGGTTCCCAGGAAGTTAAAAGGCTCCCACGGATGTGAATGTGGTGTTGTTGATGGCGATATCATTGACTTGTGGAACTTTAACTTTTGTCGATGTTCCCTCTGATCAAATCAGTGAGATGTCTGCGCATGTGGTATGTGGACATTTCTCCTGTGTTTACATGTGGGGAATAGCAAACAGGTGATTATTATTCACATGTACGGGGATTCTTTCCCATTTACAACTCTTTGGCCAGAATCATCTTGCTTTATACAGTCTGAGAACTTACTTCATG
This sequence comes from Okamejei kenojei, assembly GCA_035221665.1. NCBI lineage: Eukaryota > Metazoa > Chordata > Chondrichthyes > Rajiformes > Rajidae > Okamejei > Okamejei kenojei. The sequence goes on along the minus strand of CM069147.1, from coordinate 4,755,746 downwards.
AATAATGAAACTGCAGAAGTCCAGAAATACCCAGCAGAGATTTATATCACCCTGTATTTTGACTGGCTTTGTACGAAAAAAAAAACAATAGAACAATTTCAAACTCATGAATATTTCAGTAATATATGTAGGAGTTGCCAGGTTTGTAAGTCGGCAAACAGGCCCCACATGCTAAATGAGTTGTGTTTCCTGAAGCAAAGTGTGAGAAAGAATTTATTCCGAGTTACAGCAGTTTACAGGTGTTTACAAATCCCCCGCTCAAACTCAGATGACTTTATCTGCACATAATTTACTTGATTTAAACATTTGTCTTAACTTTTTAAGTTACCACGAATAGCTTAAATATAAAAATGTATCATATTCTCAACACCGTGTCCCAAGGGATCCATCCCTTAAAGACTAAGTACGGGATGGTGGCGCAGGGGTAGAGTTGCTGCCTCACAGCGCCAGAGACCCGGGTTCGATCCCGACTACCAGTGCTTGTCCGTACGGAGTTTGTACGTTCTCCCCGTGACCTGCGTGGGTTTTCTCCGGGCCCTCCGGTTCCCTCCCACACTCCGAAGGCGTGCGGGTTTGTAGGTTAATTGGCTCGGGATAAAAAGCTGCAGATTGGCTCGGGATAAATGGAAGTTGTGCGTAGGATCGCCGAGCTAGGATCGCTGGTCGGCGCGGACCCGGTGGGCCGAAGGGCCTGTTTCTGTGCTGTATCTCTAAACTAAACTAGTCATTAACTCTTATGTTTAAGAAAGAACTGCAGATGCTGGAAAAATCGAAGGTAGGCAAAAATGCTGGAGAAACTCAGTGGGTGAGGCAGCATCTATGGAGCGAAGGAACAGGTGACGTTTTGGGTCGAGACCTTTCTTCTCGAAGGAATAGGGGAATCACTTATTCCTTCGCTCCATAGATGCTGCCTCACCCGCTGAGTTCCTCCAGCATTTCCTTTGTCTACTTTCGATGTTTCCAGCATCTGCAGTTCCTTCTTAAACAAAGATAGTCCAAGGGTCACCAATGAGGTAGATAGTAGTTCGGGGCAGCCGTTTCTCCAGCATTTTTGTCGATTCATTAAAGGGCCTGTCCCACTTGGGCATCCTTTGTGTGTCATCTACGCGTCACGACGCCCGACGCACGCATCGTGACGCGCGCACGGTGCGAGGTGACGTAGACAGTGATGCGTGTATTTTGATGTACGAAATCTTCGCGTGCCATCTGCATGACGCCCAAGTGGGACAGGTCTTTAACTCTTACTTATCACATAAGTTAACATAGAAAATAGGTGCAGGAGCAGGCCATTCGGCCCTTCGAGCCTGCACCGCCATTCAATATGATCACGGCTGATCATCCAACTCAGTATCCCGTACCTGCCTTCTCTCCATACCCCCTGATCCCTTCAGCCACAAGGGCCACATCTAACTCCCTCTTAAATATAGCCAATGAACTGGCCTCAACGACCTTCTGTGGCCGTGAAGTCGTCTCCGAACTGGGTTTCTTCCATGAAACGTTTTCAGGTGCTGCAACTAATTTTTGCAGTGTTGGCTTCCTCTTCATTTCTCGTCTCTTTAGAAACCTCCAGGGGATATGTTGCCTCCTAGCCTTGGTCACCACGCAACCATGTCTCTTGAATCGGTGGTTAGATTGCACGCATTTCTCTCTGTCATGTGGTGTGCATTCGAATAAAACCCCGTCGTTTTAATCTATCACAATGTTTCCTTGACGTGGCCTTGCTTATTGATGTTCAATGGCCATTAAACCCTCGCTCCTTTCCTAGCAGCTTTTGTTGGTCATTAATCAAATAGGGGTTTTTTTTATTTCCCCTCTGCAATTTCTTGTGAAATGGTGGGCTTTCTCCCCAGGGGGGGGGGGCGGCATGGTGGCGCAGCGGGTAGAGCTGCTGCCTCACAGCGCCAGAGACCCCGGTTCCATCCTGACTACGGGGGCTGTCTGTACGGAGTTTGTACGTTCTCCCCGTGACCTGCGTGGGCTCTCTGCGGGTGCTCCGGTTTCCTCCCACACTGCAAAGACGCGCGGGCTTGCAGGTTAATTGTCTTCGGTAAGTTGTAAAATAGCCCCCTGGCGTGTAGGATAGGGTTAGTATTCGGGGCGATCGCTGGTCGACACAGACTCGACGGGCTGAAGTGCCTGTTTCCGCACTGTATCTCTCCAGACTAAATTCTAAAGTTGAACTGCCCTTCTTTCATATTGTAGTATTTAAGTCAGAATGCTGCAAGTGCCTGTTTGATCTGACAGTCCCACCCTATGGAGGTATTCCTCTTCGGGAAGGTCAAGGAAATGTTAGTGCCTCCGCAATCTTGTCTCCTTGCCAGCCCACTATTTGTGTTTAATTTAGAGATACAGCACGGAAACAGGCCCTTCAGCCCAACTCGTCCATGCTACCAAGATCATCGTCTATCTCAGCAGATCTATGACGATGAACCAGCTTGGAAGAAAGTCATCCTGGATCCCAGTTGGACTTTACTTCAGAGATACAGCACGGAAACAGGCCCTTCAGCCCACCGAGACCATGCTGACTGACGATCATCCCGTACACTAACACTGTCCCACACGCCGGGGACAATTTACGTTTTTACAGAAGCCAATTAACCTACAAACCGGTACGCCTTCAGAGTGCGGGAGGGATCCGGAGCACCCGGAGAAAACCCACGCAGGTCACGGGGAGAACGTACAAACTGCGTTCCGACAGCACCCGTAGTCGGGATCGAACCCGGGTCTCCGGTGCTGTGAGGCAGCAACTCCACCACTGCGCCACCGTGTCATCCTGAGATGGGATGCCTTAGAAGATTCTCTCCCTTTACACTTCGCAAACCCCAAATACAAGCAGCAGTTTCACAAAGAACTGCAAGTGCTAGTAAAATCAGAGGTAGACACAAAATGCTGGGGAAACTCAGCGGGCGAGGCAGCATCTATGGAGAGAAGGAATGGGCGACGTCTCAGCTCGAGACCCTTCTTCAGACTGATGTCGGGGGAAAGGGGGCGGGACAAAGAAAGAAAGTAGGCGGAGACAGTGGGCTGTGGGGGAGCTGGGGAGGGGAGGGGAAGGAGGGAGAAAGCAGGGACTACCTGAAATTGGAGAAGTCAATGTTCATACCGCTGGGGTGTGAGCTGCCCAAGCGAAATATGAAGTGCTGTTCCTCCAATTTGCGCTGGGTCTCACTCTGACAATGGAGGAGGCCCAGGACGGAAAGGTCAGAGTGGGAGGGGGAGGGGAAGTTAAAGTGTTGGGCCACCGGGAGATCAGGTAGGTTAAGACGGACTGAGCGGGGGTGTTCAGCGAAACGATCGCCGAGCCGGTGCTTGGTCTAGCCGATGTAGAGAAGTTGACACCTGGAACAGCGGATGCAGTAGATGAAGTTGGAGGAGGTGCAGGTGAACCTCTGCCTCACCTGGAAAGACAGCTTGGGTCCTTGGATGGAGTCGAAGGGGGGGGGGGGAGGTAAAGGGGCAGGTGTTGCATCTCCTGCGGCTGCAGGGGAAAGTACCCGGGGAGGGGGTGGGTTGGGTGGGAAGGGATGAGTTGTCCAGGGAATTACGGAGGGAACGGTCTCTGTGGAAAGCAGAAAGGGGTGGAGATGTGAAGATGTGGCCAGTGGTGGGATTACCAGGGAACCTGTTGGAAATTATTGCTTTGAAACCTGGTTGTATTTGCAATTAATTTAGTTGCCCCCCCCCCCCCCCCCCCCCCCCGCACTTTCACTTGGCTTAAAGTTCCACCTCTATTTTGTATTTGAGGGTCTTGGAATGGCCCCAAATAAATTTAAGATTAAATATAAAAAATTCCAAACAGCACAGGAGAAGTGCTTCAAAGCAAAATTTTCTGCAACTGCAGAATGCATTACCGTTTATTGAAGCAGTAATCACACTAAACCTGGGCAATAACGTCACATTTGCATCTCTCCTTTTATGACTTGGAAATGCTGCAGCAAGCTGTTCAGCCACATACCAACGTTTGAAACAGAAACAGAGAACGGTGAATATATTCACCAGGTCATGCAGCATCTGTGGAGGGGGAACTACTATTCTCAGTGTGACAATAACTTGACCGTTGTGTGTTCCTCAGCAATTAACAATTTGTGAGCTGTTACTCCATATCTTGCTTTATTCCCCCCCTCTCCTGCTCCCCCTCTCTCCACCTCTCCCTCTCCCTCTCCATCTCTCCCTCTCCACCTCCCCCTCTCTCCCCCTCTCTCCCCCCTCCTCTCCCCCCTCTCTCCCCTCCCTCTCCCCCCTCTCTCCCCCCCCTCTCCCCCCTCTCCCCCTCTCTCCCCCCCTCTCCCCCCCTCTCTCCCCCCCTCTCTCCCCCTCTCTCCACCTCTCCCCCCCTCTCTCCCCCCCCTCTCTCCCCCCCTCTCTCCCCCCCTCTCTCCTCCCCCTCCTCTCCCCCTCTCCACCTCTCCGCCCTCCCCTCTCTCCCCCTCCCCCTCTCTCCCCCCTCCCCTCTCTCCCCCTCCCCTCTCCCCCCCTCCCCCTCTCTCCCCCTCTCCCCCCCACTCTACCTCTCTCCTTCTCTCCGACTCTCTCACGCTCCCTCCATCGACTCTGTTTCAGTACCAGGCCCTGATTAATGGCCATCTGTAAATTCCCCTCTCGTGTGTAGGGAGGCAAGCGGGAATAATGTAGTGTGGACGGGTAATATATGGTTGGCAGCGGGCTCAGTGGGCGAAGGGTCAGATTCCTTGCTCCATCTTATTTTAGTTTAGTTTAGAGATACAGTGTGAAAGCAGGCCCTTCAGCCGACCACGCTCACACTGACCAGTGATCACCCGTACACTAGTTCTCACCGACACACACTGGGGACAATTTATTTTTGGAGAAGCCAATTAGCCTACAAACCTGCAGGTCTTTGGAGTGTGGGAGGAAACCGGAGCACCCGGAGAAAACCCACGCGATCACAAGGAGAATGTACAAACTCCGTACAGACAGCGCCCGTAGTCAGGATTGAACCCGGGTCTCGGGCGCTGCGAGGCAGCAACTCTACCGCTGCGCCACCGTGCTACTCAATCCGTTGATTTTCAATATTTTTTTTACTTCATTGCCCGTGAATCATTCTCGGCTGAGATTAATGGGAGATTTAATATCAATGCATGGTGCAAATTGCTGCCAGTGCAAACTGCTGTCAGGATAATTCATAAAAGAACGAGCTGTTGAATTGGTGCTGCTGAAGTCATTATTTTAATATCCTCTGGTGCCACGGGCACTGGGTTACAATACGAGGACTTAGTGACATATTGGTTGACTTTATTGTGCCCTTTTAAAAGCTGTTGGTAGGATGGTTCAGTTGCCTGATAACAGCCGGGAAGAAACTGTCCCTGAATCTGGAGGTGTGCGTTTTCACGCTTCTGTACCTCTTGCCCGATGGGGAGAGGAGATGTCGATCTTGGATCCCAATCCTATTGTTCCTCTTTGTAAGTGGAACGATTATCTCAACTCCCCATAGCTTCACTAATTTCCTTTGGAAAGTTTCCCCTTTTTGATGTGACCCCAATTTCAGGTCCTGGTTTTAAAAGAAAATATATCTACTGAAGTCCAGGTTCAGATCTGTCACAGGTAATAATTTGCAGAACTCAGTCCGTGAGTTCAGATTTTACCTGTACACGATCAGATCCTCCATCGAATCTAATCAAATCGAGTCACCTGAATTATATTAAGTAAACCTACCAACATTTATTGAATTAATATTCTGCAGGTGGCCTGAATAAATCTGATGGCAACTGATATATAAGCGCAATTATGGGCAAGTGTCACGAGAGTGATAGATCTCTCCTGGAATGTCGTGCAGAAGATGTTCAGTGTCAACTTCAATGATGGAAGTCCTTTACCCTGACACATAAGTGGAGGGAACTGTGGACGCAGCCCAGACCATCACACAGGCCAACCTCCCTTCCATCGACTCCATCTACACCTCACGCTGCCTCGGCAAGGCCGGCAGCATCATCAAGGACCAGTCTCACCCCGGCCGTTCCCTCTTCTCCCCTCTCCCACCGGGCAAAATGTGAAAACGCACACCTCCAGATTCAGGGACAGTTTCCTTCCCAGCTGTTATCAGGCAACTGAACCGTCCTACCACAACCAGAGAGCAGCGCTGAACTACCATCTACCTCATTGGTGACCCTCGGACTATCCTTGATCGGACTTTGCTGGCTTTATGAATGTTATTCCCTCATCATGTATCTGTACACTGTGAATGGCTCAATTGCAATCTAAAGCCTCATGTCTAAAATCTAATGTCTAAAGTATAAAGTCTAAAAGATCAAGAGGGGAATTTTCTGTCGCATGGAGCCTTGTACTTGGATTGAAGTCCTGCGCCTCTCGTTCTGCATAGTTCTGGGTGATGATCAATGCCCGTACTTTAATATCTCCACAAATACCACATCCAACATGGTTCATCATGCGTGTCCACTGTAGATAGCAGTTTGAGTCCAGGGACACGCTTGGTGTTCAAAGACAGCACCTGACGACTGCAATTTTTTTGTGTAGGAAGGAACTGCAGATGGAAGATAGACACAATATGCTGGAGTAACGCAGCGGGGACAGGCAGCATCTCTGGAGGGAAGGAATGGGTCTGAAGAAGGGTCTCGACCCGAAACGTCATCCATTCCTTTTCCCCAGAGATGCTGCCTGTCCCGCTGAATTACTCCAGCATTTTGTGTCTATCTTTGAATTAAACCAGCATCTGCAGTTCTTTCCTGCACATATAGAATGATTAAATAGCAATTTGGTCCTTCTCTGCTTGAAATCACTCAAAATCTATGTATCTAACCCAAAAGGAGAGATGCTTCCTGTCCTGCTGAGTTGCTCCAGCATTATGTGTCTATCTTCAACTGCAGTTTTTTGATGTGTGTGTCAACTTCAAATTGATTACATATTTTTCTCAAACCATTTACATTTTATTCAGCCCCCGTGATTGTTTTAGAACGACGCTCTCTAAAAATCCGAGATATTTGAATGTTATTTCTCGGGATTGTGGTGTTCCTGACATTGGGTTGTTGACATTGGTGGTGAACTAATTTGGCATTGTTTAATAGTGACAGATACTGTGACATATGTTCCCAAAGATATGTTGCTGTGCCTCACCTGTTCTGTTGTTAAGTCTTTCAGGTGACATCTATTTGTCTAAATCGACATGTCTACATCTGATATTGTATCTGATATTGTAAGGGGAAAGTGTCTAATGTAATATAAACATGAAGAAGAGGATTGTTCCTGGTATTTTACTTCTGTTAGTTCAGTAAGTGCGTTTCTGTTGGTGATGTAGCCGTCTCTGATTACGTTCTGTCTCTCCATCGGATTTTTGGACTTCCCTTTGCAATGCTCCTTACCTGTTGAGTACGCATATGGCCAACTTGGTCACATCCCAACCCTCTGGAAGTGAGACTCTGCTCAGGAGGTTCAGGATTAGCTCAGCTTGACTGATCCAATGGCCCTCATTCCTTCCTTGCATTCTTAAAGGGCCTGTCTCACTTAGGCGATTTTTTTCAGCCGATTGCCGGAGACTGTCTTAATCGTAGCAGGTCGCCAAAAAAAACGGTGACTGGACCCCCCCCCCCCCCCCCCATGACAATGTCTACGACAATGTCTACAACAACATATCACCTGGTCGAGCTACGGCAAGCCGCCAACCACCGCCGACCCATTAGGACGTCCACCTTCGACCACACCTACGACAACCTACGTCCACCCGCGACAAGCTACGACCAGGTAAGACAATTCAGTCGCTGGTACCTGTCGCCGGTTGACGTAGGTAGTCGCCAATAGAATTCACCAAAGTCAGCACCGGCGACAGCACCTACGTCAGGAGAAGTCAAGCTACGCTCATTGGCGCCAAGCCCACGGTCGCCGCCTGTTGCCGAAACGTTTTGAACATTTCAAAATCCAGTGGCGACCAGAAAAATGTTACGATTCTTTGGGCGACCGAGGAGACGACTCACGACCATACGGGCGACACCCCGGCGACCGTGTGGCGACGGCCTAGTCGCCTGTAGTCGCCTGTGGGACAGGGGCATTAGGCTTTAGGCTTTAGAAATACGACACGGAAACAGGCCCTTCGAATAGTGAAAGGCCTGGATAGAGTGAATGCTGGGATGGCGTTTCCACTTGTGGGAGAGTCCAAGACCAGAGGGCACAGCCTCAGAATGAAAAGGATCTACTTTTAGAAAGGAGATGAGGAGGAATTTATTTCGGCAGAGATTGGTGAATCTGTGGAATTCTTTGCCACAGACGGCTGTGGAGGCCAAGTCAGTGATATTTTTAAGGCGGGGATTGGCAGATTCTTGATTAGTACAGGTTATGTATGAATCTGTTGATAATGCTGCACAGTGTCTATGCTATAATGAGCCCATTGACATGCAGTCATAGACTCATACAGCATGGAAACAGGCCCTTCAGCCCAACTTGCCCATGCCGGCCAAGATGCACCCATCTACACTAGTCCTTCCTGTCTGCGTTTGGCCCATATCCTTCTGAACCTTTCCTATCCATGCACCTGTCCAAATGTCTTTTGTGTGCTGTTATAGTCCCAGCCTCAACTACCTCCTCTGGCAGCTCGTTCCATACACCCACCACCTTCTGTGTGATAAGGTTGCCGCTCAGGTCCCTGTTACACCTTAACCTCTGGTTCTTGATTCACCTACTCTGGAATAAAAGAGTCTTTTCATTCCCTCTATCTTTTCCCCTCATGATCTTATGCACCTCTATAAGATCACCCCTCAGCCTCCTGCGCTCCAAGGAATAAAGTCCTAGCCTGCACCAACCTTTCCCTGTAGCTCAGACCCTCAAGTCCTGGCAACATCCTCAAATCCTTTATTGGAAACATCTTACTTTAAAGATGGAAACAGTCTCATATACATTAAAGAAATAATAGAAATGATAACATGCAGAGTTTCACACCCCAGCGGTATGAACATTGACATCTCCAATTTCAGGTAGTCCTTGCTTTCTCCCTCCTTCCCCTCCCCTTCCCAGCTCTCCCTCAGCCCACTGTCTCCGCCTCTTCCTTTTTCCTTTCCTCTTCCTGCCCCCTACCCCCCACCTCCACATCAGTCTGAAGGAGGGTCTTTTCCCGAAACGTCACCTATTCCTTCGCTCCATAGATGCTGCCTCACCCGCTGAGTTTCTCCAGCATTTTTGTCTACCTTTAGTTTTTCCTGCATCTGCAGTTCTTTCTTAAGCATCTTAAATATTAAGTTTTTATGACACTTCAGAAATCTGTAGTTTAAGATAAGCTTTTCATCAAACAGTTTTGAAGACATACATCTGAAATATAATAATGCTTCATTTATTTTTGATAATTTCCCATGCATCACCTTTGGTAGGATGTCAAGGATCTAAAACTTTCCCCACACAATGGCAGTTGTTTTTTTGCAACGTGGAATTTGCAACGTGATTTTCTAACACAATTAAAAGATTTTGTCGGGGAATAAAACTATAGAAAAGCTAATTTAAAAAATGAATTGGAATCTACACATGGAATATGTATACACTCGGGGAGAGTAGAAAGATGTCTCATGGAGCAGGTTGAACGTTTAATATATTGTTCCACAGGGGTGGAAGGTCAGGTCAGGGGGACTTTCATATGAAGAAAGACTGGAGAGACTCGGCTTGCACTCGCTAGAATTTAGAAGATTGAGAGGGGATCTTATAGAAACGTACAAAATTCTCAAGGGGTTGGACAGGCTAGATGCAGGAAGATTGTTCTCGATGTTGGAAGTCCAGAATACGGGGTCACAGTTTAAGGATAAGGACCGAGATGAGAATGGTGCAGGACCGAGATGAGAATTTTTATCTTATAAGACCGAGATGAGAATTTTTTTTTTCACACAGAGTGGTGAATCTGTGGAATTCTCTGCATCAGAAAGTAGTTGAGGCCCTTCGAGCCTGCACCGCCATTCAATATGATCATGGCTGATCATCCAACTCAGTATCCTGTACCTGCCTTCTCTCCATACCCCCTGATCCCTAGCCACAAGGGCCACATCTAACTCCCTCTTAAATATAGCCAATGAACTGGCCTCAACTACCTTCTGTGGCAGAGAATTCCAGAGACTCACCACTCTCTGTGTGAAAAATGTTTTCCTCATCTCGGTCCTAAAGGAATTCCCCCTTATCCTTAGACTGTGACCCCTTGGTCTGGACCTCCCCAACATCGGGAACAATCTCCCTGCATCTAGCCTATCCAACCCCTTAAGAAGTTTGTAAGTTTCTATAAGACCCCCCCCCCCCCTCAGTCTTCTAAATTCTAACGAGTACAAGCAAAGTCTATCCTGGCTTTCCTCATATGAAAGTCCTGACATCCCAGGAATCAGTCTGGTGAACCTTCTCTGTACCCCCTCTATGGCAAGAATGTCTTTTCTCAGATTTGGAGACCAGAACTGTACGCAATACTCCAGGTGTGGTCCCACCAAGACCCTGTACAACTGACCAATTAATACTTTAGACGCCCTGCTTAGGTCACCCTTTATACCAATCTGCACCATCCCACAGTAAACACTTTTTCAATATTTCATGATGTAAAATGTAGTGTGCGTCAGATGAATATGAATGACAGGCAGATTAAATGAAAGGGCATTGTCAGCACTGTGGGTTTAAGGAGTAAAGTGTATGGAAACTATGCCACACTGTGGATCATAGCGGGCAGCTCGGTAAGTTCAACGTAATGTCAACAAGGATGCTTTTTGTAAGCTCGTGATACGGTCTTGCAGCAATACTGACGCAATGTCACCGTGCTTGCCTGGTAGTTTTGAGCGCGGGGGTGTTGGGGGGGGGGGGGGGGGGGGGGGGGGGGGGGGGGGGGGGGGAGATTCAGGCTTGCGGGTCCCGCAACAGTATCTTCAGACAAGAAACAAAAAAATCTTGAATAAAATCACCGAAGGTCATCAGAATGATGCTCCCCGCAGGCCTGTGAGAAGAAGGTGAGACAACTGAGTAAGCAAGTGAGTGAGTTTATTGGCCAAGTATTCACATACAAGGAATTTGCCTTGGTGCTCCGCCCACAAGTAGCAACATGACATACAGTGGCAGTTACGAATGACTCAGAAGGTCAAAAGGTCATAAGGGATAGGAGTAGAATTAAGCCATTCGGCCCATCAAGTCTGCTCCATCAATCAAACATGGCTGATCTATCTCCTCCTATCCCCACTCTCCTGCCTTCTCCCCATAACGCGTACTGATCAAGAATCCATCTCTCTCTACCTTAAAAATGTCCACTGACTTGGCCTCCACGACCTTCTGTGGCAAAGAATTCCACAGATTCACCACCCTCTGACTAAAGGAATTGCTCCTCATCTCCTTCCTAAAAGAACGTCCTTTATTTCTGAGGCTGTGACCCCTCGTCCTAGACGCTCCCACTAGTGGAAACATCCTCTCCACATCCACTCTATCCAAGCCTCTCACTATTCTGTACGATTCAATGAGGTCCTCCCTTCATTCTTCGAAACTCCAGCGAGTACAGGCCCTGTGCAGACAGGCTCTGGCACGTGGGTTGAAGGCAGAAAACATAGAAACCTAGAAAATAGGTGCAGGAGGAAGCCATTAGGCTCTTCGAGCCAGCGCCGATACCTTGAGATCTTCTGGTTTGCAGGTGCTCCGGGAAGAGGGGGCAGGTATGTAAGTGCCCCACAGTTTGGGGGGTTGCCTCCCCGCAGTCACATTGGGTTGGCCCATCGTTGGTGTACCCCCACTTCTGCATGAGGGCTTTGCACTGTCCGACCCGTGTTCTGAGGCGATTGAGGCAGAGTGGCCATATCTCTTCCGCTCCCAATGGGAGGGGCTCCTCAGTGTAGTGTATCAGTGTGTGTGTGGGGTTTTGATTGTAGGTGTGTCACCCAAGCGTCTATCCTACATGTGCAGGGGTTATCATCCAGGGATTGAACCATGTGGGAATCTATATCTGGATTTTCACCTCTTTGGTGCCAGGACGTGTTGTCAGAGTGGGTGACGAGGGTCGTCCTCCCGCTTGCTGCCTTCCAATTTTGAGGATACTGCTCTTCTGATCGGAGGGGGTGCAATACCACCCAACAGGTACAGGTCGTCAACTCGCGTGGGTTTGGGGCAACCAGAGATGGTTCTGCACCGGATCCAACTTCTTGACGTGTGAAGAAGGTCCCCAGACTGGCCAGGCATATCCGGCTGCCGAATAGCACAAGGGCGGTCCTCTGGATGGTTCCTGGATCTAATCCCCATCTAGAGTTGGCCAGCTTTCTCCGGATGTTGTTTCTGGCTCCTATCTTTGCTGATGTCTTGCTAACACGGTCTTTGTAGCTTAAGGGCCTGTCCCACTTGGCGATTTTTGCCGGCATCATTGGCTGAATTATTAGGTCACCAAAAAATACGGGGCGTGAGGCGGCGTGATGACGTATGATGCGTCGGTGCTTATTTGTCGCCGCTGGATTTTGAAATGTTTTGGCGACACTGATATGAGGCTGGCAACATCACCAAGTTGAACAGGCCCTTTAGGGTGCGGTGCAGGATAACTCCTACATATACGGGTTTGGCTGAGTCGGCCGGACTCTTCCCATACCAATGAACGGTTAATTTGCGGTTGGCATCACGGTTCTTGAGGTGGAAGGCGCTAATTTGTGTTTTAGTCTGGGTTTGCCCGTAAATGTTTTAGGGTAACATTTAGAAATGCAGAGGGGCAAGAAACACTGCCTCGAGGAAGCCCGTTCTGTTGTCTACACCATCTGCTGCGATCAGGGGGCCAAAGAAGGAGCGTTCACCTTGCGGGTCCCCGTCAGGATTTCCGCCTGCGAATCCTTCTGCCACGCTACACTAACGAACCAACCAAATCCACAAACGCCTCAATTGTAATCACGTATTGTCTTTCCGCTGACTGGTTAGCACGCAACACAAAGCTTTTCACCGCACCTCGGTGCACGGGACAATAAACTACACTGATAAACTGAAACTAGCAATCTCCACCATAACACTTTTCCAATGACTTGGCATCCACAGCATTCTGTGGCAGCTTCAGATTTATTATGAATGCACGATTGTATTTTAAATGAATGCGGAATTTTCATTTTGGTTTCAAACTTTTGCTTGCCAACATGTCTAATGTCCTTCTGTTTATTGCATGGTGCAGGGAATGGAGGGATATGGATCACGTGCAGACTGGTGCAATTAGTGCAGACACAAGAACTGCAGCTGCTAGAATCTTGTGTAGAGCAACTCAGCGGGACAGGAAGCGTTACTGGAGGACATCAATGGGCCCTGTTTCGAGTCAGAATCCTTCTTCAGATTAGGGTCATGTTTGGCGCAGACATTCTTTAGGTTAAGGTTTATTATCATGTATCGTGGATGGTCACGGTGGGGCAGCGGTAGGGTTGCCGCCTCACAGCGAATGCAGCGCCGGAGACCCGGGTTTGACCCTGACCACGGGTGCTGTCTGTACGGAGTTTGTACGTTCTCCCCGTGACCCGCTTGGGTTTTCTCCGAGATCTTTGGTTTCCTCCCACACTCCAAAGACGTGCAGGTTTGTAGGTTAATTGGCTTGGTAAATGTAAAAATTGTCCCTAGTGGGTGTAGGATGGTGTTAGTGTGCGGGGATCGCTGGTCGGCGCGGACCCGGTGGGCCGAAGGGCCTGTTTCCGCGCTGTATCTCTAAACTAAAAAAAACTAAACTATTGTCACGTGTACCAGGTTACAGCGAAACGCTTAGTTTTGTATGTTATCCAATCTGATCAGATAATACCGTACATTAATACACTCAAGTCAAACTCCAGTACAACGGGTAGAGCAAAGGGGATGATACAGAGAGCAGAGTATAGTTCTCAGCATTGCAGCGCATCAGTTCCAGAGGCAAAGTCCAATGTCCGCAATGGGGCAGAGGTGAATCGGACAGTACCCTAGATAATGGAAGGTCCGTTCAGAAGCCTGATAACAGAGGGGAAGAAGCTGTTCCTGAGTCTGGTAATGCGCGTGCAGGCTTCCGTACCTTCTGGCAGATGGGAGCGGGGAGAAGAAGGAATGACCAGGGTGGGACAAGTTCTTGATTATGTCGGCTGCTTTTCCGAGACAGGGTGAAGTGTGGACGGTCGATGGTGGGGAGTGTGGTCTGTGTGGGACTGGGCCACATCTACAATGGTGGGGAGTGTGGTCTGTGGGCCACATCTACAATGGTGGTTTTCTATGAATCAGGGAATCACAAATGTGCTTTAAATGGTCAGTATTTACATTATCTGGAACATAACGGATTTTGAATCCTTAATGCATTATATTTGAGCCAAAACAACATACAATGATTAACAGAATACAGGCAACTCCATTGCGTAAAAATGAAATAGTCCTGATAAAAAATATTCCTCTATATCTTGTCTGATGACTACGACACGCTTAGTTTAGTTTAGAGATACAGTGTGGAAAGAGGCTCCATAGACGCTGCCTCACCCGCTGAGTTTCTCCAATGTTTTTTGTCTACCTTCGATTTTTCCAGCATCTGCAGTTTTTTCTTAAATGAAATAAGCAAAGCTAAATAAGACGTACGTGCACTTTAAGACATCGAGCACAAATCCTCAGTAGGTCAGTGAGACCTTGTAAAGAGCAGGAGCATCTGGGCATAAAGATCAACATTGCAGGAAATAGTCTCTCACACATGTCGAGTATCCTTGTAATTTAATAGCTCTGACAAATCCTTGCTTTAACTAAGATCAATTCAGGATTGCGAACCGTCTACAGCTCGGGCTGAGAACGCCTTTGGCATTGATGGATCTGCTGGCGAATGTGGTTGGAATTTTCCTACTGAATCACTTCATCTTGATTTTAAGTGCAGATAAAAGCTACGCTCGGTTCACACCGAGAGGACATCGTTTGGTCTGAGCCGGTGAAATAGTTAAGGGCCTGTCCCACTTACGCGACATTTTCGGCGACTGCCGGCACCCGTCATAGGCCGTTGCACACGTCCCCGAAATTTTTCAACATGTTGAAAATCCAGCGGCGACCAGAAAAACGCTACGACTCTTTGGGCGACTGAGGAGACGACTCACGACCATACAGGCGACACCGCTGCGAACATGTGTGTCGTGAGTAGTCACCCAAAGATTCGCACCTTGTTCTGGTCACCGCTGGATTTTCAACAGTTCAACATATTCGGCGACCTGCAACGACCTATGACGGGTGCCGGCAGTTGCCGAAAAAGTCGCGTAAGTGGGACAGGCCCATTAGATGTTTTGTTTTGTTTCTCATCCTGTGTACTGAGGTACAGTGACTGCTTTTGGAAAGTCAGTGGGAACAGAAGACATGATTACAATCGAGCCGTCCACAGTGTGCAGTTGAATGAATGAATAAGTTTCTTGGCCAAGTATTCACATACAAGGAATTTGCCTTGGTGCTCTGCCTAGGCAAAGTGACAACATGACATACAGTGACAGTTAGGAATGACACATAAAACATTAAACATTAATCATCTTCATCATTGCTGAAAACATTAGCGGCGCAGTGGCGCTGGTTTCCGACGGGAACGGTGACGGACGCACCACACATCTCCGTCCTCCAGTTCCTGCGGACTCCGCCGCTGGAAGTATCGGATTTGGGTGTGTGTGTGCGCTTTATCATCATTCCTTACAATGCTGTGTACGACAGTGATCGCAACTTCTACTGAAGTGCGGACGGCCGTTGGCTCGCTAGAAGCTCATCCGCCCTTTGACAGGTCTTGTTGTTGGTCCTGCTGGGGGTCCACAGCCCCCTCCTCACCCGGCAAACCAGGTGGGGGAGACGGTTTAGTCGCCGACTCTCCGACCCTGGAGCAGGTGGCACGGGGTTACATGGTACCCGTGGCGGGGGGAACTCCCCCCTGACCTGACCTGAACAGATACAGGGAATAATGTTTAGGGCAAGGTAAAGTCCGATCAAAGATAGTCCGATGGTTTCCAATGAGGGAGACTGTAGTTCAGGACCGCTCTCTGGTTGGTGGTAGGATGGATCAGTTGCCTGATGACAGCTGGGATGAAACTGTCCCTGAATCTGGAGGTGTGTGTTTTCACACTTCTGTACCTCTTGCCTGATGGGAGAGGGGAGAAGAGGGAGTGACCGGGGTGCGACTGGTCCTTGATGATGCTGCTGGCCTTGGCGAGGCAGCGTGAGGTGTAGATGGAGTCAATGGAAGGGAAGCTGGTTTCAGAATAGCAGGTGAACCCGCCCCCCCCCCCCCCCTCCTTCCACCAAGCTCAGTGAACTACCTGAAATGTCCATCCTTACCCTCACCTTTCCAGTGCTTAGCCTTGGACGCTGCTGGGGATAGAATGTGTAGAAAGGAAGGGCAGGTGCTGGTTTAAACTGAAGATAGACACAAAATGCTGGAGTAACTCAGTGGGACAGGCAGCATCTCTGGAGAAAAGGACTAGGTGACGTTTTGGGCCAAGACCCTTCTTCAGATTGAGAGTCAGGAGAGAAGGAAACCAGAGATATAGACGGTGATATGGAGAGATAGGGAACAAATGAATGAGAGATACGTCACCGTCAATATTTCCCTTTTCCCCCGACGCTCAGTCTGAAGAAGAGTCTCAACCCGAAACGCCAATGATTCCGTTTCCCCATGATGCTGCCTGACCCGCTAAGTTTCGCTAGCTTTTAGTTGCATAGATTGTTGCTGGGTAGTTGGATCAGCAGTCCTAGAGGACACTAATGGCCCTGGCCCACGGTACGAGTTCATTCCAAGAGCTCTCCTGAGTTTAAAAAAAAATCAAACTCGTGGTAAGCACGGAGAATGGACGTAGCGGGTACGTCGGAACTCGGGGACGTCTCTTAGGGCTCGTAACGCTAACGGCAAGTACTCAGGAAGACTCGCTAACGGCAGGTAAGCACGGGAAGACTCGTGAAGATTTTTCAACATGATGAAAAATGTCCACGAGAGCCCCGAGCACCGACGAGCGGCCATTACCGTAAATCTCCGAGTTCGAATCGGGGCAAACTCGGGAGAACTCTTGGAATGAACTCGTACCGTGGGACAGGGCCATAATACAGGTTGGGGCTCGTCTTCAGATTAGGGTCTCTTGGCATCATGTTCGACACAGACTTTGATTATGTTTAGGTTGTTATTGTCACTTGTACTGAGGTACAGCGTAAAGCTTGGTTTTGCATGCTGTCCAATTTGATCAGATCATACTATATACACATAAATCAAAAACTCAAGTCCAATAGGTTGAGCAAAGGAGAAGATACAGAGTGCAGAATATAGTTCTCAGCATTGTAGCGCATCTGTTCCAGGGACAAAGTCCAATGTTTTCTCTGGAGTTTCGTTTTTCAGTTTTTGGTTTAAATTTAGAGATACAGGATCCTAAATTTAGGAAGCAGGCCCTTCTGCATTGACCAGCCTTTACCCCATATATTAACCCAGTTGGGACAATTTACAATGATACCAAGCCAATGAACCTACAAACCTGTATGTCTTTGGAGCGTGGGAGGAGTCCGAAGAAAACCCACGCAGGACTCGGGGAGGACCTCACAAACTCTGTACAGACAGCACCGGTAGTAAGGATCGAACCCGGGCCTCTGGCCCTGTAAGGCAGCAACTCTACTGCTGCGCCACCCTGCCGCCCTAGAGAAGCAAGCGTTTCGGAAGATAAATGGCCTTTATTATTAGAGATTTGAGTACAGATTTATTCATGACCTATTGCAATTATACAGGGTTTGGTGAGTCCACACCAGGACTACTCTGCACGGTTTTACTCGTCAACTTAAAAAAAGGCTCTACTTGCTAGAGGAGGAATACGATGAAGATTTATTAGATTGGTTCCGAAGACAGTGAGCTTGTATTAAACCAGATTGATTAGCCTTATCTTGTAATCTCAAGAGTCAAGCGCTGCTGAAATCGATACAATTCTTAAAGGGCTCGACAGACTAGATACAAGCGGAATGTTTTCAGTGGCTGAAAAACATCTCAGAATAAGGGTTAGGCCAGCCAAGCTGAGATGATGAGACATTATTTCTTACGGATGGCGGGGAATGTTTGGAGTCCCAACCAGAAACATCACCCGTCCATGTTCTCCAGGGATGCTGCCTGACCCGCTGAGTTTACTCCAGCAATTTGTGTTGTTCCCAGCCATTGAGTTGATTCAGAATAGATATTGGTAGATCACTGTACATTTGGTGATCAAGGATAGACACTAGGTACTGGGGTCACCCAGTGGGCCAGGCAGCATCTATAGAGAAAAAGGACGGGCGATGTTTCGGGTTGGGGCCCTTCTTCAGAAAGAAGGGTCCTGACCTGAAACGTCACCCATCCTTTTCCTCCAGGGATGCAGCCTGACCTGTTGGGTTACTCCAGCACTTTGTGCCTGTCTGTGGTGTAAACCAGCATCTGCAGTTCCATGTTTTCTACATTAAGGGATCAAGGATGTGAGGAGAGTGCCGGGAAATAATTGTGAGGTGAAGACCAGCCGTGATCTATAATGGTAGAATAGGCTTATAGGGCCAAAAGGCCCATGTCCCCTCTTTCTTTCTGCATTTTTGCCTCCCCTCCCCCCGAACGAAACACAGTTGTCCACGGCCAAGATTAAATAATAAAGTCATAAGTGATAGGAGTAAAATTAGGCCATTCGGCCCATCGGGTCTATTCACCATTCAACCATGACTGATCTATCTTTCCCTCCTAACGCCACTCTCCTGCCTTCTCCCCATAACCCCTGACACCCGTACTAATCGCAAATCTATCTATCTCTGCCTTAAAAATATCCACTGACTTGGCCTCCACAGCCTTCTGTGGCAAAGAATTCCACAGATTCACACTCCTCTGACTCAAGAAATTCTTCCTCATCTCCTTCCTAAAAGAACGTCCTTTAATTCTGAGGCTATGACCTCTAGTCCCAGACTCTCCCACTAGTGGAAACATCCTCTCCACATCCACTCTATCCAAGCATTTCACTATTCCGTACATTTCAACGAGCTTCCCCCTCATCCTTCTAAACTCCAGCGAGTGCAGGCCCAGTGCCGACAAACGCTCATAATATGTTAATCCACTCATTCCTGGGAAAACAATTCCTGGAAAGCTTTGGAACTAGAGTGGACATAGCTTTCTGATGGTATTAGACTAGACCTTAAACAGTTTAATTGTTACCTCCGTCTTGTTCAAATACTGTATTTGACAATAATCTTATTAATATGAAATCAAGCTCATCATTTTCAGTAACTGAAATGATACCACACATAAATGCCTCTGTCTGTGTCTCCGCAATGATCCACCTTCAACATAAACCATGGGTAATTGCGAGAATGGAATAATATAGGAATATTAATAGTGTGACATTTCCAAAATAAATCTTGTAGCTACAGAAAGAGTTCACCAAGGACATGTCGTGTACAACCTGCTGGCGAACCTGCTTTTAATGAGGCAAAGAGTGAAAACCAAATCTGGATTAAAGGATGTTAAAAAATAGCGTTCTTTTAGGAAGGAGATGAGGAGAAATTTCTTTAGTCAGAGGGTGGTGAATCTGTGGAATTCTTTGCCACGGAAGGCCAAGTCAGTGGATATTTTTAAGGCAGAGATAGATAGATTCTTGATTAGTACGGGTGTCAGGGGTTATGGGGAGAAGGCAGGAGAATGGGGTTAGGAGGGAGAGATGGATTGAATGGCGAAGTAGATTTGATGGGCCCAATGGCCTAATTCCATTCCTTATGATAAGGAGAGGTTGGACAAAATTGGATTGTTTTCTCTGGATTGTCATAGGCTGTGAGGAGACCGGTGGATAGACTGGGTGGCATAATGGCGCAGCGATAGAGTTGCTGCCTTGCAGCGCCAGAGACGTGGGTTCAATCCTGACTACCGGTGCTGTCTGTGCAGAGTTTGTACGTTCTCCCTGTGACCTGTTTGTTTTTCTCCGGGTGCTCCGGTTTCCTCCGACGATCACAGTGAATGGCGGTGCTGGCTCAAAGGGCCAAATGGCCTACTCCTGCACCTATTGTCTATTGTCTATTGTCTATCGTCTATCTATTCTTCCCTCTCAACCCTGTTCTCCTGCCTGTATGGTGAAGGGGGCAAAGTTTAACGGAGATGCGTGGTGCGAGTTTTTCCACGCGGAGAGCGCCTGGTGCCTGGGACACGCTGCTAGGGGTGGGGGTGGAGGCAGATCCCATAGTGGGGATTAAGAGGCTTTTAGATAGGCGTGTGGATATGCAGGGAATCAAGGGAGATGGAGCATGTGCAGACAGATGAGATGAGAATGCCTTGAGATCATGTCCCCTTGCTAATCAGGGATCAGGCCTGTGATGAAACTCTGCAGGAAGGATCTGCAGATGCTGTTTTACACTGAAGATAGGCACAAAATACTGGAGTATCTCAGCGGGACAGGTCGATCCGAAACATCACCCGTTCCTTCTCTCCGGAGAAGCTGCCTGTCCCGCTGAGTTGCTCCAGCGTTTTGCGTCTATGAGTAGACAGTGAAAGAATCTCACTGTGTTGGCACTTTGCACAGGAGACAATAAGCAAAGCATTGAACAGTTGAGAAGCTTGTTCCTGTGCTGCACTGTTCTATGTTCTGTGTGCCATGGTGGCCTCTCTCCAGTCTAATCTGTTCCTCTATTTCCGTAACTCTTGGCTCATCTTGACTTCTGATATAATGTCCTCCACAAATGGTGGCCACAAGCTCGGCTGCTTAGGCACTAAAGCTGTGAATTCTGGGCAAAAACAAATATCTGCCTCTCATTTTTCCATGCAGGTGTTTCTGAACGTTTATCTATTTGACCAAGTGCAGCGGTAGATCTACTGCCTTCCAGTGCCAGGGACCCGGGTTCGATCCTGACCACGGGTGCTGTCTTTGCGGAGTTTGTACCTTCTCCCCGTGACCTGCAAGGGTTTTCTCCGAGATCTTTGGTTTCCTCCCACACTTTCAAAGGCTGGTAGGTTCATTAGCTTGGGTGTAAATGTAGAATTGTGCCAAGTGTGTGTGGGGTATCGCTGGTCGGAGCGGACTAGGATGGGCTGAAGGGCCTGTTTCCGCGCTGTATCTCTGAACTAAACTTAAAAAAAATCTGTCTTTGTTTCTCTCTATGTGGCATTTCGCCTCGATGATTTTGTCCTGCGTAACACTTGAGTCTAGACAAAAGTGCTGGAGAAACTCAGCGGGTGCAGCAGCATCTATGGAGCGAAGGAAATAGGCAGCGTTTCGGCCAGAAACATCGCCGATTTCCTTCGCTCCATAGATGCTGCCGCACCCGCTGAGTTTCTCCAGCACCTTTGTCTACCTTCGATTTTCCAGCATCAGCAGTTCCTTCTCTAACACTTGAGTCTATTGTCTGGCTGCACCGCAAGAGATACAGAGATGAATATTGCTGTTGTGGTTTCCGCGCCAAATGTTCGAAGAAATGAAAGAGTAAGGAAACATCCGATAAATATCTTGCTGGCTGCTCACAAAGCCCTTTTGATGGGTCTGAGTGAATTACACTCAGGTGCTTAAACTGCGTGTTACAGTTTCATCCTCATTAAAATTCAATATAAAACACGGCTAAATTTCTGAGGTGATTCACAGAGCATAATGATAAACATGAGGAATGATGAGTCAAGTCTTCGAAAATTGCAATGGAACAATTTTTTTGCTGTTAGTGGCTGTTACCGGGAGAGTGTCGTTCCCCACGGACTGTTGGTATAGATTCGCAAACTGATCTTTTTATCTCATAAACTTGCAGCGCCATTATTACTCTTATATTGCAGAACAAAAACTCTGATATATAAAACGCTATAACCTGTCACAAAACCTGAGAGTAATTGTCTGGCATCGCTGTTATGTGGACATCGGGTACGTTTGAATGCCACTACATTTATATTATACTCTACATTTATATTATATTATAATATTTATATTATATTATATTATATATATTATATTATATTATATATATATATAAGGGACAGAAGTTTAGGGGTAACGTGAGGGGGAACTTCTTTACTCAGAGGGTGGTGGCTGTGTGGAATGAGCTTCCAGCAGAAGTGGTGGAGGCAGGATCGATTTTAACATTTAAAAGTAAAGTGGATAGGTATATGGACGTGAAGGGAATGGAGGGGTATGGTCTGAGTGCAGGTAGATGGGACTAGGGGAAAACAAATGGTCGGCACGGACTGGAAGGGCCGAGAGGGCCTGTTTCCGTGCTGTAATTGTTATATGGTTATATGGTTATATAAGAATATATATATATTCTTGGCAGCAACACAAATTTATATTTAGAGTCATAGCGTGGAAGCAGGCCGGTCGACCCATGTTGCCCATGCAGACCACGATGTCCCCATCCGTGCTAGTCCCCCCTGCCCATGTATGACCCATACCAATCCAAACCTCTCCTATCCATGTATCTGTTCACGTGCCGTTTAAATGGCGTTGTAGTACCGTACTTCCTACAGTTTAGTTCAGAGATACAGTGTGGAAACCGGCCCTTCAGCCCACCGAGTCCATGCCGGCCAGCGATCACCCGTACGCTAGTTCGGTCTTGTACATTCGGAAGCCAATTCGCCTACAAGCCTGCGCGTCTTTGGAATGTGGGAGGAAACCGGAGCGCCCCGGAGAAAACCCACGCGGTCACGGGGAGAACGTGCAAACTCCGTGCAGACAGCATCTCTGGCGCCGTGAGGCAGCAACTCTACCGCTGCCCCACTGTGCTGTACGTTCCTCGGGCAACTCATATCAGAGACCCACCTCCCGTGTGGAACTAATGGCCCCCTCATGCTCCTATTAAATCTCTCCCCTCTCACCTTAAACCTGTGTCCTGGGGTTCCTGCTTCTCCTCCAATGGATATCAGACCTTGCGAATTCACCCTTATATTTATCACCTTTAACAACGTGAAATCAAAACATTCCACATGAACAAAATCAAACATAAAGTTATGGCAAGCCTCTGGGAGATATTAGGACAGATGGCTCTAACTCTAAGCAGAGTAGACAAAAATGCTGGAGAAACCCAGTGGGTGAGGCAGCATCTATGGAGGTGACTTTTCAGGTCGAGACCCTTCTTCAGACTGGTGTAGAGGGTGGGAAGAAGAAAGGAAGAGGAGGAGACAGTGGGCTGAGGGAGAGCTGGGAAGGGGAGGGGAAGGAGGGAGAAAGCAAGGACTACCTGAAATTGGAGACGTCAGTGTTCGTACCGCTGGGGTGTAAACTCACTCCAAGCAGAGTCAGGCGTGAGGACTGAAGGTTAGGAGAGACACAAAATGGAAAAGGAACTTTAAAGTGTTGAACTAATTATTGGGCCAGGAAGAGTTTAGTTTAATTTAATTTAGAGATACAGTGCGGTAAAAAATGGCCCTTCGGCCCACTGAGTTCATGCTGACCAGCGATCCCCGCACATTAACGCTATCCTGCACCCTTGGGACAATTTACATTCTTACCAAACCCAATTAACCGTACAAACCGGTACGCCTTTGGAGTGTGGGAGGAAACCGGAGAAATCCCGTACGGTCACGGGGAGAACGTGCAAACTCCGTACAGACAGCACCCGCGGTCAGGATCGAACCCGGGTCGTTGGCGCTGGAAGGCAGCGACTCCACCGTGAATCGCCACCGCCCTGCCGGCCACCTGGCCCGCATCTGACCCGTTCCTGCCTCACTTCACGTCCGACTGGACTAAACATGAAGAGATGGCCTCCTCAGTGTAGTACTGGGTAATCGCAGCAAGGTAACGCTCAACCTCGACAGTTGGCGGCATTTAGCGGTGCTGCCTGGCCTGGGGGGGCATGGCTTTTAGCGGTCTGCAGAGGCTGTCTCTGACTCGTCCGAAAGCAGTGGACAACCCTCAACCGCTTGAGGACAGGCGTCGGATGCTACGGAGCAGCGATGAAGAGGTGGGGCCTCGTGGACAGCGCCTCCTGCCAGTGTGGGGACCCAACACGGACAGTGGAGCACATCGTCACCAGTTGCCCCAAACACCGGCCACCGAATGGTGAACGAGGTCTGATTGACCTGGACGATGACACGTTGGCCTGGCTCGCCTCAACGGAGCTGCAGGTCTAAAAGACACACGACAGAAGTAGAAGAAGAAGAAGACAGCAAGGTGTGGCTTTACATCGCACCATGTGTGGGGTGTAGCCACGGGACAGACAGGTGCACCAGCATCTGTCCCTCAGCTTGGGACTGGACCAGGCAATTGCAGCGGTTCAGCGGGTAACTCAGCGGGTCAGGCAGCATCTCTCTGGAGGACACGGTAGGTGGTGTTTCTGCTCGGGACCCTTCTTCAGACGGTACATTACCACAACGATACTTTACATGAGTGTAAGATTAAATTACACGGCGGCAGTCCACAAGAGTCACTACATGTCTGACGCCATCTTTCATCCTTCAAGTTTCAACGTTCTTAAAGGTGTAGAGTCTTAACTTAGCCATGTCGGCCTGTTGCCCTGGTGGCGGCACTGGGTTGGAGTGTGGAAGGGAACTGCAGGTGCTGGTGTATGTCAAAAGTAGACACCAAGTGCTGGGGTAACTCGGTGGGTCAGGCAGCATCTCTGGAGATAACATTTGGAGATGGGTGACATTTTGGGTTGAGAGGGGTCCAGCATCCACCAACATCACCGACTCCCTCCCACCCTCCTCTCCGGTTCCTTGAACTGATGCTTCATTTTCAGGCTCATAGAGTACCAGAGTGATACAGTGTGGAAACAGGCCCTTCGGCCCAACTTGCCCACACTGGCCAACGTGTCCCAGCTCCACCAGTCCCACCTGCCTGCGTTTGGCCCATACCCCTCCAAACCAAGACTGGAATGAGACTGAAGAAGGGTCTCGACCTGAAACGTCACCCATCCTTTACCTCCAGAGTTGCCGTCTGACCCGCTGAGTTATTTTGTGTCTATACTAAGTGGGAGTTGCGGGGGTCGGCCTGGCCTGGCGATGTCGATGTGCTCCATAGCCACTCCGTGCCGCTCCACCACGTCCGATCCGAGCGCCCGTCTGACCTCTGTGTGGCCTCCAGCGGCACCCGATCGGGAATCTATTCCCTGGGAATGGTTGGTTGCCGGCTATTCCATTCACATAGTTGGTCATAGTCACGTTGCTCTTCATAAGATCGTAAGTGATAGGAGTAGAATCAGGCCGTTCGGCCCATCAGGTCTTCTCCGCCATTCAATCATGGCTGATCTATCTCTCCGTTCCAACCCCATTCTCCTGCCCTCTCCCCATAACCCCTGACACCCGCACTAATCAACAATCTATCCATCTCTGCCTGAAATACATCCACTGACTTGGCCTCCACTGCCGCCTGTGGCAAAGAATCCCACAGATTCACCACCGCACTTCCTGCCGTCGCTTGTCCAGCATCCACCACCATTACCGACTCCTCCCCACCCTCCTATCTGGTTCCTTGAACTGATGCTTCATATTCAGGCTCATAGAGTCACAGAATGACGCAGCGTGGAAACAGGACCTTCAGCCCAACTTGCCCACGCCGGCCAACATGTCCCAGCTACGCCAGTCCCACCTGCCAGCATTTGGCCCATATCCCTCCAAACCCGTTCTATCCATGTACCTGTCTAACTGTTTCTTAAACATTGGGATATTCCCAGCCTCAACTGCCTCCTCTGGCAGCTCGTTCCATACACCCACCACCCTCTGTGTGAAGATACTTAACGTGATGCATAAGTGAAAATGAAATAATGCAGGTGACTAACTAGCCACGTAAGTGTACCGCACCCCATGTCCCAACCCGAAAACAAACCTTGCATTAGATTGCAGGAAGAAGGGTCTCGACCCGAAACGTCGCCAATTCCTTCTCTCCAGAGATGCTTCCTCACTCGCTGAGTTTACCTTGCACTAGATTTGATGTCCTTCAGAAAGGATAAAAAAAAAAGAAAAAGTCAATTAATACCATATTTCAAGTAGATGGGGCTGAGGACAAAATAACTGATAACTCAATTCAGCTTGACACGGACAATTTATGAAGGAGAGACAGTCCCAAGGCTAAGCGATCGTACTGACACACGCTCTCACGAGGGTTTCCTGGCAGGCAGGCAAGGCAGATAATTTTAGCTACTGTTATGAAGTGTCCCGCAAGAGGAAAGGTCAACTCCACAGCAGTGAATACTGGACGCACCAGCTACTGGAACTGTCACACAGGCGATATGGGGAAAAGGCAGGAACGGGGTACTAATTGTGGACGGTCAGCCAGGATCACATTGAATGCCGGCGCTGGCTCGAAGGGCCGAATGGCCTACTCCTGCGCCTATTGTCTATTGTCTACTGCAGGTGCCGGTTCACTTCTTCTTCCGTGTCCATCTCCCATGTTGCAAGTGTTGACCTCGCTGTCATCGTCCGTCCAGAAAAGGACGCGAGCTTCCGGCGACCATCAGTGGAAGCCGTCACTTGTCGCCACAGATGACGGTGGCGGCAGAATTAGCTCGGGACACTTCCAGTTCCCAGCCCCGCGACGTGGACGCTTCTGCTGTGGGGTCACTGATTTACTAGAGAAGACCAATTGGAATTGTGTGGATTGCATTTATGTGTAGTGTTATCTGATCAGTTCGGATAGCACGCAAAGCAAAGCTTTTAACTGAGGGTACACAAAATGCTGGAGAAACTCAGCGGGTGCAGGCAGCATCTATGGAGCGAAGGAAATAGGCGACGTTTCGGCACGATTTCCTTCGCTCCATAGATGCTGCTGCACCCGGCTGAGTTTCTCCAGCATTTTGTGTACCCTCGATTTTCCAGCATCTGCAGTTCCTTCTTTAAATATTTTAACTGGATCTCAGTACACGTAAACCTGAATATTACTGGAATCCCCTACTGAGGGGGGACCTCATTGAAAATTGCCGAATATTGAAAGGCTTGGATAGAGTGGCTGTGGAGAGGATGTTTCTACCAGTGGGAGAGTCTAGCACCAGAGGGCAGAGCCTCAGAATAAAAGGACCTACCTTTCTACAGG
This sequence comes from Okamejei kenojei, assembly GCA_035221665.1. Classification (NCBI taxonomy): domain Eukaryota; kingdom Metazoa; phylum Chordata; class Chondrichthyes; order Rajiformes; family Rajidae; genus Okamejei; species Okamejei kenojei. The sequence continues at coordinate 4,728,918 of CM069147.1, read as the reverse complement.
AGATGAGGAGGAATATCTTTAGTCGGAGGGTGGTGAATCCGTGGAATTCATTGCCATAGACGGCTGTGGAGGCCAAGTCGATGTATATTTCTAAGGTGCAGATTGACAGATTTTTGATTAGTACGGGTGTCAGGGGTTATGGGGAGAAGGCAGGAGAATGGGGTTGTGAGGCAGAGATAGATCAGCTATGATTGAGTGGCGGAGTAGACTGGATGGGCCGAATGGCCTAATACTGCTCCCGTCACTTATGAACTAATGAAGAGCAACATGAGTGTGTTTAGTTTAGAGACACAGCGTGGCAACAGACCCTTCGGCCCACCGAGTCCATGCCGACCAGCGATCCACGCACGCTTTCACTATCCTATACACGTTGGGACAATTATCATTATACCAAGCTGATTAACCTACAAACCTGAGTGTGGGAGGAAACCGGAGATCCCGGGAAAGATGGAGAAGGCAGGGACTACCTGAAATTGGAGACGTCAATATTCATGCCGCTGGGGTGTAAACTCCTCCATGGCCAGAGTGAGTCCCACCGCAAATTGGAGGAGCAGCACCTCATATTTCGCTTGGGTAGTTTGCACCCCAGCGGCATGAACATTGACTTCTCCAATTTCAGGCAGTCCCTGCTTTCTCCCTCCTTCCCCTCCCCTTCCCAGCTCTCCCACAGCCCACTGGCTCCGCCTCTTCCTTTCTTTTTCCCCCCCCCCCCCCCCCCCCCACATCGGTCTGAAGAAGGGTCTCGACCCGAAACGTCGCCTATTCCTTCGCTCCACAGATGCTGCCTCACCCGCTGAGTTTCTCCAGCATTTTTGTCCACCTGGTGGGAAAGAGATGACCTAAAGTTTAAATAATATTGCTTTAAAAAAAGAATGAATATGAAAATATGCAAATACCTACAAACATTTAAGCCATTAATTTATATATTCTGCCTGATGCTGGATATTAGTACAATGTAGGACAGAGAAATTGTAACAGAAATATCATCTCAATATTTTTGTTGATGTCATTAATAGCCCTGTCCCACGGTACGAGTTCATTCCAAGAGCTCTCCCGAGTTTGCCCTGATTCGAACGCGGAGATTTACGGTAATGGCCACTCGTCAGTACTCGGGGCTCTCGTGGACATTTTTAAACATGTTGAAAAATCTTCACGAGTCTTCCCGTGCTTACCTGCCATTAGCGAGTCTTCCCGAGTACCTGCCGTTAGCGCTAAAAGACGTCCCCGAGCTCCGACGAACCCGCTATGTTCATTCTCCGTGCTTACCACGAGTTTGATTTGTTTTAAACTCGGGAGAGCTCTTGGAATGAACTCGTACCGTGGGACAGGGCTGTGTACTTCAATGGACCATTAGAAACATACTTGATTGGTCTGTTTATTTGCTCACCAGGCCATGGATGGGCCTGGATAGAGTGGATGTGGAGAGGATGTTTCCACTAGTGGGAGAGTCAAGGACCAGTGGTCACAGCCTCAGAGCAGGAGACACTGAGATATGGAAGGGTAAGGTGTGAAAGCGAGACATCAAAGGGGACAAAGCTCAAGGATCATGTGGAGTAGATCATTGTTAACTAGGGTAAGATTACAACAAAGCACACAAAGATAAAACTGAAGAAGGGTCTCGACTCGAAACGTCACCTATTCCTTCGCTCCATAGGTGCTGCTTCGCCCGCTGAGTTTCTCCAGCATTTTTGTCTACCTTCGATTTTTCCAGCATCTGCAGTTCTTCCTTAAACAAAGATAAAATGTAATCAGGAGGACAGCCAGACTGGTGGGAGAAGAAAGGACGGGGGAGGGGATGGAGAAGGAGGGAAAGCGAGGGTTACTTGAAGTTAGAGAAGTCAACATTCATACCGCTGGGATGTAAGCTGCCCAAACTAAATATGAGTTCACTGCTAAGTTTAATTTTTCACTCTTGCCCATGACTGGAGTATTCTCGGGGGTGGCACTGAACAGGTTAATCAAGGTTGCAAAATATGATTTTTGTTTTCTCCAGAGCAGTGCTTTCAAAATAGAGCAACGATCAAAATCTGCTTTAAATCAGTCATGATTCTTCTGTGAGGATAGTGAAGTTTTCTTTTATTTTTACGATATTTATCCCTAGGTATGGGGGACCAAATCCATTCTGATTGCAGGGTTGCATTCCACTGAAGCGCATGGGAGCTCTTTGATTCCTGTTATTATTTCTTCAGTGAGGAACTAATTTCAGTGGGTATCAGTAGCAACTCATGATGGATTCCTTGTGGCTGGATTCTCCCACAAGTCCATCGCTGCCCGTCGTTCAACTACAATCTTCACATTTTGATTCTGGCCATAAAGATGAAATATGTTGGCACTTTCATCAGGTTGGTTATTAGGAGCAAACAAGCCCACATAACCAGCATCTGCAGTTCCTTCCTACACATCCCGCACGGACTGGAAGGGCCGAGAGGGCCTGTTTCCGTGCTGTAATTGTTATATCCCATATATAGATATATTGACAGCTTTGTCACCTGGACCATGGGTCTCTTAACCTCTGAGTCAGAGAGGATACGCATCAGAGAACGCTTCACAATCAGTGCTGGCGTATTTCAAGTTAGATATCTGGGCGGCCCGCACAGAGTCGCAGCGGGTAGAGCTGCTGCCTCACAGCGCCAGAGATCCTGGTACGATCCTGAACTCGGGTGTAGTCTGTGTGTGTGGAGTTTGCACGTTCTCCCCGTGACCGCGTGGGTTTCCTCCGGGTGCACCAGTTTCCTCCCACATCCCAAAGACGTGCAGGTTTGTCGGTTTACTGGCCCTCTGTAAATTGCCCCGAATGTGTCGGGAATGGATGCGAATGTGGGATAACTCAGAACTGATGTAAACAGGTGATTAATGGTCGGCGTGGCCTGTTTTCATGCTGTAGCCTTAAACTGCTGTCTGGACAGAGTTTGCACGTTCTCCCCGTGACCTGCATGAGTTTTCTCCGAGATCTTCGGTTTCCTCCCACACTCCAAAGACGAGCAGGCTTGTATGTTAATTGGCTCGGTATAAATGTAAAATTGTCCCTAGTGTGCGTAGGATAGTGTTAGTGTGCGGGGATCGCTGGTCGGCCTGGACTCGGTGGGCCTAAGGGCCTGTTTCTGTGCTGTATCTCTAAACTAAACTACGCACAGCAGTCCTCAAAAATCTTTGAAATGTATGGTGCTTAAGAGAGTAAGATAATGTTATTCTTAGGCCCCCTTCGTTCGTGGCTGACCATGGTTGTCTCCAGGGTTGGAGGACGCCCGTGCGTGACTTTGTTTAACGTGGGGAGACTGGTGCACAGGCAGCCACCCTACAGTCCTTGACAGATCTGGGTCAGGATCCAGTGGCATGGAGTCCGAGACGATTCCGGAGACCCTTTTCTGCCGCAGCCTTCATCCGCCTTCCCAGCCGTTGTGACGCTCCACTAAGGTCAGCCATCGTCCTCCGCCTGTTCCACCGTTGAGGTCTTGGTTGGATTGGCTCTTTGTCGGAGACCTCCCCCTCGACCTTACCGCCATGGGTGGCCCTACCAGGAGCGTAGCTCCAGACGGCATCGCTCTCAGGATCTCAGGTCCACACAAGCTTCTCCACCACCACAAGCTGACAATCCACGGAGAAGTGGATAATCATCCCCGCTTGAAATGTCGAGGTCCAAATATTCTTAAACAGACAAAAACGTAAATAAAATCAGTGATCTTGCAGTACAATCTTTATTTCGCCGGGCGGGTGCAAGGTAAAACTCTTTGCAGTATGCAGATTGCAGACCATACAGAGTTCTCATCCCCACACACAGGGACAATGATTTCAGTACATGTGTATATACCCCGCTACTCGATGACTCAGCAACACGTTATCTATAAAGCTCTTGCTTCTTAAGATTGACAGATTCTTAAGGTTGACAGCATCAGAAGGTTGACAGGTTCTTCTGACAGAGGAAGGGTTAGCCATATATGGTTATATGAGAAGGTTAAAGCGTGTCTTAGTTTCAGCGGAATCCATTTTGTGAGTTTAAATCATTATTAATTTCAACAGAAATTCCAGAAAATAGACCTCTTAAGGTCCAAAATATTTGCTAGCCAAAGCAAAAACCAAAACACTTTACTTATGTCATCATTCTTGCTATTGAGGGAGTGCAGCATAGGTTTACAAGGTTAATTCCCGGGATGGCGGGACTGTCATATCCTGAGAGAATGGGAGCGGCTGGGCTTGTACACTCTGGAGTTTAGAAGGATGAGAGGATATCTCATTGAAACATGTAAGATTGTTAAGGATTTGGACACACTATAGGCAGGAAACATGTTCCCGATGTTGGGGGAGTTCAGAACCAGGGGCCACAGTTTAATAATAAGGGGTAAGCCATTTAGAACGGAGACGAGGAAACACTTTTTCACACAGAGAGTGGTGAGTTTATGGAATTCCCTGCCTCAGAGGGCGGTTCTCTGGATACTTTCAAGAGAGAGCTAGATAGGGCTCTTAAAGATAGCGGAGTCAGGGGATATGGGGAGAAGGCAGGAACGGGGTACTGATTGGGGATGATCAGCCATGATCACATTAAATGGCGGTGCTGGCTCGAAGGGCCGAATGGCCTACTCCTGCACCTGTTGTCTATTTAAATAAAATGAGACATCAAAACCTTATAGTTAACTGACCCAGAGAACAGGGATAATCGGCTGGTAGTTAGCAATGATATTTCCATTAACATTTGTCCAAAACTTTGTAAAACTTATCTATAATGCAATAAAAATTATCAAGGAAAAATCATAAAGTACAAAGATTAATTTTCCGGGAAAGCGTTAGAGGGATTATGCCTCATGGAACTGATGATGAAGATTAATGATCAAGGCCGTCTGATTGTGAAATGTGCCAGGTATGGAACAATGACATATTTACTTGCTGGAGCTTTAAAGGCACATTACCTCAACAACATGACAAAGAAATACACTATAGGTCAGTCAATGGCACTTCATTGTCACAGAGAGTGATAGAGCGTGGAAACAGGCCCTTCAGCCCATCTTAGCCCACACTGACCAACATGTCCCATCTACACAAGTCGCACCTGCCTGCGTTTGGTCCATATCCCTCCAAACCTGCCCTAGCCAAGCACCTGTCCAAGTGTACCTAGGTACAGTGAGATTCCATTTTTGCATGAAATCCTGCAACAACCTGGCTATACCATCGGCACCATTATACTTGGGATAAGAGTGAGGGAATTCTAGGTTGCACTGAGTTACAGTCGCCATGGCGATTCTAGTATTCCCTCCCTCATTCTGGTACTAAGTATAATTGTGCTGATGTATAGTCAGGTTTTTACAGGTGCCATTTTATACAATTCAAGACCAATGGTGTTACAAATGTGCTGGAACTGCAGATGCTGCTTTAACCCGAAGATAGGCACCAAACGCTGGAGTAACTCAGCGGGACAGGCAGTATCTCTGGAGAGAAGGAGTGGTTAACGTTTCGTGTCGAGACCTTTCTTCAGACTTTTGTTTAAAATGTAGTGTCTTAACTTGGTGATAACTTGGTCTTAACTTGGTCTTAACTTGGTCCTAACTTGCTCCTAACTTGCTCCTAACTTGGTCCTAACTCGGTCCTAACTCGGTCCTAACTTGGTCCTAACTTGGTCCTAACTTGGTCCTAACTTGGTCCTAACTCGGTCCTAACTCGGTCCTAACTCGCTCCTAACTCGGTCCTAACTTGGTCCTAACTTGGTCCTAACTTGGTCCTAACTAACTCGGTCCTAACTCGGTCCTAACTTGGTCCTAACTCGGTCTAACTAACTCGGTCGTAACTCGGTTCTAACTCGGTCGGTCCTAACTCGCTCCTAACTCGCTCCTAACTCGGAACTCTAACTTGGTCTTAACTCGGTCCTAACTCGCTCCTAACTCGCTCCTAACTCGGTCCTAACTTGGTCCTAACGTGGCCTGGTGACGGCACTGGGTCGGAGTTGCAGGGTGGGCCTGGCCAGGCGATGTTGCCCATGTCCTCCACCGCCCCTCACTGCTGCAGGCCGTGTCCGATCTCCCCACTGCGTCCCTTGGACCCAAACAATAACATAATAATGTAGCAATTATACGAATGCAAGCTGAAGTACATTTGCCATCGATAAACAGTCGACAGTAATAGGTTGTTGATGTAGATGAGTTGTGCACTCTGTGCAGGATGGTTCAGGAGCCGTACGGTTTACTTTAGTCTTCGGAGATGCTGCATGGAAACAGGCCCTTCGGCCCACTGAGACCGTGCCGACCAGTGATCGCCCCGTACACAAGCATTATCCTACATACTAGGAGCGATTTACAATTATACCAAAGCCAATTAATCTACAAATTCTTTGGAGTGTGAGAGGAAGCCGGAGCACCCGGGGAAAACCGCTCGGTCACAGGGAGATCATGCAAACTCCGTACAGACAGCGCACATAGTCAGGATCCCACCCGGCAGCAACTCTACCGCTGCGCCACTGTGCTGCCCCGAATGTTTTGTTTGGTGGTAAGAAGCTGTCCTTGAACCTGGAGGTTACGGTTCTCAGGCTCCCAATGGGAGCAGCAGGAAGAGAGCATGTAGATGCAAGGAACTACAGATGCTGGAATCTTACGTAGAACACAAAGGCCTGGTTCCACTTCAAATCATATCTCTCCCTCTGGTTTTGCATCTCACTTCTCTTCTCGCCGTATCTGACCCCCCATTGTCTCCTTTTCGTCTGGAGCCTTTGTCCACACTCCACCCGCCTGCTAATCAAACCACCCTCACTTGTAATAAGTTGGAACTGTGGATGCTGGTTTCGACCAAAGATAGGCACAAATTCCTGGAGTAATACCCCTGTCCCACGGTACGAGTTCATTCCAAGAGCTCTCCCGAGTTTATAAAAAAATCAAACTCGTGGGAAGCACGGAGAATGAACGTAGCGGGTACGTCGGAGCTCGGGGACGTCTCTTAGCGCTAAGGGCAGATAAGCACGGGAAGACTCGTGAAGATTTTTCAACATGATGAAAAATGTCCACGAGAGCCCCGAGTACCGACGAGCGGCCATTGCCCTAAATCTCAGAGTTCGAATCAGGGCAAACTCGGGAGAACTCTTGGAATGAACTCCTACAGTGGTACAGGGGTTTAACTCCACGAGTCAGGCAGCCTCTATGGAGAAGATTGGAGGCCTATCAGCGAACCACCCTGCCCGCGGTCATCTGTTGCCTCTTCTGATTTGTCCTGGACTTTCCTTGCCTCCAGTTCATACCACCCCTGAAGAAACGTCACCTCTCCATGTTCTCCAGAGATGCTGCCATCTTTAGCAATAAAGATTGTTCCTCTTTATCATTTGTCCCTGACCCACCTCTCGTTTCCACCCTTAATCCATCAAGTCCTGACCCAAAATGTCATCTGTCCATTCCCTCCACAGATGCCGCCTGACCCCGCTGAGTTCCTCCGGCACTTTGTGTTTTGCTCAAGGTTCCAGCATCTGCAGTTCCTCACGCCTCCCGTGCTTTATTGATATCAGTTGAGTTTTTTTTAACACAAAAGTAAATAATTGTGACCGCTGTCTCATTTATAATATGATGAATCTTCAAGTCTGTCCCAGTTATGCCTTCCGCTGTTTGCAAATTCTTCAACCAAATCTTTTTGGTCTCCCATTGTAATTGTGCTTTCAATTAGTGCTGTCACAGTAGCTGTTATTCTTCAAAGATTAGCAGCTAGCTTTAATGAGAATCAGTTCCCCACTGACTTCAGAACCGCAATTATATATTGGTATTGATAATTTCTCTTTCCTCCTGTCATAATCTGCAAACAGCTTTTGTTTTGAGACACAAGGAACCGCAGACGCTGGAGCCTTGGGCAAATCACAAAGTGCTGGAGTAATTCAGCGGGTCAGGTCGTCTGAAGAAGGGTCCTGACCCGAAACGTCCCCTGTCCATGTCCTCCAGAGATGCTGCCTGACCTGCTGAGTTACTCCAGCACTTTGTCTTTTAAAATAGTAGCAGAAACAGGGAACTGCAGCCGCTGGTTTGCCAAGTAAAGACACAAAATGCTGGAGTAATTTAACCGGTCAGGCAACATCCATGGAGAACATGGATAGGGTATGTTTCTGGTCAAGACCCTTCTGCAGAATGTTTTGAATCGAGACCCATCCTCATGGTCTGAAGGGTCTCGACCCAAAACGTCACCTATCCGTGTTCTCCAGAGATGTTGCCTGACCTACTGAGTTACTCCAGCACTCTGTGCCTTAATTCACAGTAGTGCTATGGTCATACAAAACCCTACAAAATAAAAATAAAGGGGACCATTTAAAAAAAAAAGATCCCAGAATGTTTGAAATGAGGCAGCCTCTGTCGGCAAGGTGAGCAGAAGGGAGGCGTGAGTGGAGCGGTGTGTGTGACGCATAGCTACTGGTGGGAGGGAGATGGTTCTCTCTGTGATCATCACAGCGTGGGTCTCTTGTCCCTGTGAACACACAGCAGAATCTTCCTCCGCTCATCCCTCAACACAATACAACACAGCACAATGATACTTTATTTGCAACATACGAAGAATTTCATTTTCCAAGTCAGTCGTACAAATAAAAAGCAACGGAACACACGAAGCACCTTTTAACATAAACATCCACCACCGTGACTCCTCCACATTGCTCACTGTGATGGAAGGCGATAACAAAAGTTCAATCTCTTCCCTTCTTTGTTCTCCCGCGGTCGGGGGCCTCGAGCCTTCCGTTGACGGGCGACCTTACTCCCGTGGCTGGCGGCGTTCGGGCACTCCGCGCCGGGGCGATCAAGCTCCTGCATCGGTGGGGAATCTCACTTCCCCGCGCTGGGCGATCGGACCCCGAGTCGGGGCTGGTCAAACCTTCTGCGTCGTTGCAGCTTCCCCACATCTACGGTCTCTACCCGAGACAGCGAGCTCCTCGATGTTAAAGTCCGCAGGCCGCGGTGGGAGCGTCGATCCCAGGCAAGGGATGGGCTCCGATGGTAAGTTCACCTCCCCACGGGGGGCTCAAAGTCAGTCCCGAGCGAGGCCTCCAGCTCCATGATGTTAGGCCGCAGAGCGGCTGGAGATACGACCCGGAGAACAATCACATCTCCGGCAGGGTAAGGGACTGAAAACAAGTTTCCCCCGACCCTTTATACAAGCTTTTAAAACTCACTAAAAATAACAAAAAAAAACGAAAAAACAGACAGATTGTTGGCGGGGCAGCCAATCGTGGCGCCCCCTGGTGGTATACCTTGTGGAACTCCGCCTGCTGAGGAGATGCAGTTAATGCTGGTACACGCCCACAGGCCCTTCCCTCAGCGAGAGGATTCTAAAACTAGAGGGCACGGCCTTACTGTGAGGGGGCAGTGATTTACCATGGGCCTCCGGGGTAACGTGTTCACTCAGCGGGTAGTCCGTATCCAGGTGGCACGTTGGCACAGCGGCAGAGTTGCCGCCTCACAGCGCCCAGAGGCCCGGGCTCGATCCTGACTGTGGGTGCTGTCTGTACGGAGTTTGTACGTTCTCCCCGTGACTGTGTGGGTTTCTTCCGGGTGCTCCGGTTTCCCGACAGTGGCTTTCATAGATCAGAGTCCGATTACGGACCACGGTCTGGCTGCCTAGTAGGAAGTACTTAATTCAAAGATACAGCAGGCAAACGGGCCCTTCAGTCCACCGCGTTCACGCTGGCTACACATTCACACTAGTTCTACGTTATCCCACCTCTGCGTCCACACTCTATACACATTCGGGGCAACTTCCTCAGGCAAATGAACCTGCACATCATTGGAATGTGGGAGGAAACCGAGGCCCCCAGAGAAAACCCACGAGGTCACAGGGAGAGCATGCAAACTCCACACAGACAGCACCCGAGGTCAAGCTCAAAGCCGGGTCGGCGTGGCTGTGAGGCGCTGGCTCGACCCGCTGCTACACTGTGCCGCCGGCCTCTGCATTATATTAAGGAAATGAACGAAAGAAAGAAAATGTAACTTTCATTTGCCTGAACCAGATTGCTAATTAGAACTGAGCTGCAAAACATACAGCATTATTCCCTTTAACATTAACGCATCTGAGCTGAGATTGCAATGTTGTAAATAGATTCCCTGTTAAAATGAATTATTGGTGTCAAAGGAGAGTACATCTTTGCTAACGTCATGTGCAGCTTCTGCCCTAGTCAGTTTGCACATTAGGAACTTGTTCCTTAACATTGTAGCTAGGTGCTGGTGTAGTTGAATTGATAGATTCAGCATGGAAACAGGCCCTTCGGCCCATCGAGTCCACGCCGACCATCATAGAAACATAGAAACATAGAAATTAGGTGCAGGAGTAGGCCATTCGGCCCTTCGAGCCTGCACCACCATTCAATATGATCATGGCTGATCATCCAACTCAGTATCCTGTACCTGCCTTCTCTCCATACCCCCTGATCCCTTTAGCCACAAGGGCCACAACTAACTCCCTCTTCAATATAGCCAATCAACTGGCCTCAACTACTTTCTGTGGCAGAGAGTTCCACAGATTCACCACTCTCTGTATGAAAAAAAAATTATCTTCTCGGTCCTAAAAGACTTTCCCCCTTATCCTTAAACTGTGACCCCTTGTTCCTGGACTCCCCCAACATCGGGAACAATCTTCCTGCATCTAGCCTGTCCAACCCCTTAAGAATTTTGTAAGTTTCTATAAGATCCCCCCTCAATCTTCTAAATTCTAGCGAGCACAATCATCGATCACACGTAGGCACTAGTTCCATGTTTTCCCACTTTTCCATCCAATCTCTACACTGGGGGAATGAACAGAGGGCCAATGAACCTACAGAAGCGGGACAATGGGGTTGAGAGGGGGAGATAGATCAGCCATGATTGAATGGCGGAGTAGACTCGATGGGCCGAATGGCCTTATTCTGCTCCTAGAACCCGTGAGCTTACAAAGCCGCACATCTTTGGAGAATTCGGAGAGTACTGTATTTTAGAGCAAGATGCACAAAATATTGAAGTCAAAATGCGCGGATTAATTGTGAAAAAGGATTAGTAAAACTTTAGCGAGGCCGGTATGTGTTTGCGACAGATTGTTCTATTAAACGCGATCTGGTACATTGCTTCCAAAGCAGTGGTTTGCAGAATTTAGACACAGAACGCTGGAGTAACTCAGCGGGACAGGCAGTCTTTCTGGGGAGAAGGAATGGGTGACGTTTCGGGTCGAGACCCTTCTACAGACTTCTTCAGTGTAATATAGGTCCACACTACAGAAAGATTCTTTAAGCAAAATACAGCAGCGAGCTGTAAGATAAATGGTCGGGGACTTCATAGGAGTAATTCGATAGAGATTTAAAATTGTGAAAGGGTGGTAGTGGGTAGCGAGAAATACATTGGCTACAGTCAATGTGGAAACCACAATATCTTCAATTGTGCACATGAATGTACATCAGCGCTTCAGGACAGAGAGCATGATAAATATTTTAGACTGTGAGTTATTGCAGTGAAGCTGTGAAGTGGAGTTAGGGACTAGAGTGGAGGTCCAGACATTGAACTGACGCTAAATGATCAATAGCTAATCATTAACACATCATCCAACTTGTCCTCTGAATAAGAGCCGGTCTCATCACTCGCCATCTACACCTCACGCTGCCTCGGCAAGGCCAGCAGCATCACCAAGGACCAGTCGCACCCCGGTCACTCCCTCTTCTCCCCTCTCCCGTCAGGCAAAAGGTACAGAAGTGTGAAAATGCACACCTCCAGACTCATGGACAGATTCTTCCCAGCTGTTATCAGGCAATTGAATCATCCTATGAAATCAATTTCAGCATAGGAGTAGAGAGGCTCTTCTGCAGTTGTGTAGGGCTCTGGTGAGACCACATCTGGAGTATTGTGTACAGTTTTGGTCTCCTAATTTGAGGAAGGACACCCTTGTGATTAAGGCAGTGCAGCGTAGGTTCACGAGATTGATCCCTGGGATGGCGGGACTGTCATATGAGGAAAGATTGAAAACACTAGGCTTGAATTCACTGGAGTTTAGAAGGATGAGGGGGGGGTCTTTTGAAACATATAAAATTATTAAAGGACTGGACAAGCTAGATGCAGGAAAAATGTTCCCAATGTTGGGCGAGTCCAGAACCAGGGGCCACAGTCTTAGAATAAAGGGGAGGTCATTTAAGACTGAGGTGAGAAGAAACTTTTTCACCCTGAGAGTTGTGAATTTATGGAATTCCCTGCCACAAAGGGCAGTGAAGGCCAAATCACTGGATGGATCTAAGAGAGAGTTAGATAGAGCTCTAGGGGCTAGTGGAGTCAAGGGAAATGGGGTGAAGGCAGGCACGGGTTATTAATTGGGGACGATCAGCCATGATCACAATGAATGGTGGGTGCTGGCTTGAAGGGCCGAATGGCCTCCTCCTGCACCTATTTTCTATGTTTCTATGTTTCTATCCTACCACAACCAGAGAGCAGTGCTGAACTACTATCTACCTCTTTGGGGACCCATGGACTATCTTTGGTCGGACTTTGCACTAAATGTCATTCCCATACCATGTAACTGTATACTGTGAATGGCTCGATTGTAATCATGTATTGTCTTTCTGTTGACTGGATAGCACGCAACAAAAAGCTTTTCACTGTACCTCGGTACACGGGACAATAAACTCCACTTAACACTCCCACACAGCTCATGTCAACATTTTAGCAGGAGCAAGACTGATGAGTGGACGGGGGAGGAAAGGTTTGAGGAGGCAGTTAGGTGGGGTTAGGACGTGCTCACGTTAAAACAAAACAGAAAGATGCGTAGGAAGGAAGTGCAGATGCTGGTTTACACCAAAGATAGACACAGAGTAACTCAGTGGGTCAAGCAGCATCTCTGGAGAAATCGAATAGGTGACGTTTCGGGTCAAGGCCCTTCTTCAACTTGGGTCTAAAGAAGGGTCTCGACACGAAACGTCACCTATTCCTTTTCTCCAGAAATGCTGCCTGGACTTTGTTTAAGAAAGAACTGCAGATGCTGGAAAAATCAAAGGTTGACAAAAATGCTGGAGAAACTCAGTGGGTGAGGCAGCATCTATGGAGCGAAGGAAATAGGTGACGTTTCAAATCATTCAGCAACACAAAGGTTGACAAAAATGCTGGAGAAACTCAGCGGGTCAGGCAGCATCTATGGAGCGAAGGAATAGACGACGTTTCGGGTCGAGACCCTTTTGCTCCCTTCACTCCATAGATGCTGCCTCACCCGCTGAGTGTCTCCAGCATTTTTGTCTGCTGCCTGGACTTAGAAACATAGAAACATAGAAATTGGGTGCAGGAGCAGGCCATTCGGCCCTTCGAGCCTGCACCGCCATTCAATATGATCATGGCTGATCATCCAACTCAGTATCCTGTACCTGCCTTCTCTCCATACCCCCTGATCCCTTCAGCCACAAGGGCCACATCCAACTCCCTCTTAAATATGGCCAACGAACTGGCCTCAACTACCTTCTGTGGCAGAGAATTCCACAGATTCACCACTCCCTGTGTGAAAAACGATTCTCTCATCTCGGTCCTAAAAGACTTCCCCCTTATCCTTAAACTGTGACCCCTTGTCCTGGACTTCCCCAACATCGGGAACAATCTTCCTGCATCTAGCCTGTCCAACCCCTTAAGAATTTTGTAAGTCTCTATGAGATCACCCCTCAATCTTCTAAATTCCAGCGAGTACAAGCCGAGTCTATCCAGTCTTTCTTCATATGGAAGTCGTGCCATCCCAGGAATCAGTCTGGACTTGTTGAGTTGCTCCAGATTTTGAATTGAGGGGCCAATTTCACGTTGAGCGATTTCTTTTATGGAAATATTGCACTGATAGGAATCTCAAAAATAAGAGGCTTCGTGCAAAGAAGGCACTGCTTATTGATCAGAGTAACCAAAGTGTCCGCTTTTGGTAAAATATCTGTAGTTTCTTAATCGATTTTTGCTTGTATTATTTCATTCACGCAGAAAACATCCTTCATTTGTGCATTTTAATCTATATTCTCTGCACAACCAGCAGATGTCCTCTATGTATCTGATTGCTAATTATGTTCGGTTTAACTGTTTACACGGAATCGGAGATGAAACTATATTCTAAACTGCTCGAGCCATTGATCAATATATCGTGGCCCCCAGGGACAAATGACTATCGAGTCCACTCAAGTAAACTGCATTATGATGGCATTAAGTCCCCAGCTAGTAAATGATGATAGAAATATTTTTGGTAAGAATGTAACTGAAATTCAGGCACACGCTACTGACAAGAAATAAAACCCAACATCCTTACCTCGAGGAGGATAGAGGTTAGGCCAAAGTGTGGAACAGGATAACAGAATTGGTCGGGGAATTAAATGCAGTTATAAAGACAGAGGCATCAAAATAAATGCAGCAAATATCAAATACAAATTAACTTGCCTCCTGAGTATTTAACCCCACGCACGAAATAAAGCAACGGAATTGCAAGCCAGAATCCATTGCTGGAGATCGGTTGCAAAAGAAGCGACAGTTATAGGAAGAATAGGAATTCTGCTTCGAAGGCAGAAATAGCAGCAAAATGCAACGAGACCCGGAAAACATAGGCTAGAAATACGTATTAAATATAGAAAGAAAGAATTGCAGGCGCTAGTTTGCAAACAAAACGGACACCAAGTAAACACAGAAACATAAAAACATAGAAATTAGGTGCAGGAGTAGGCCATTCAGCCCTTCGAGCCAGCACTGCCATTCAATATGATCGTGGCTGATCATCCAGAATCAGTACCCCCGTTCCTGCTTTCTCACCATATCTCTTGATTCCGTTAGCCCTAAGAGTTCTATCAAACTCTCGTTTGAAAACATCCAGTGAATTGGCCTCCACTGCCTTCTATGGCAGAGAATTCCACAGATTCACAACTCTCTGGGTGAAAATGTTTTTCCTCATCTCAGTACTAAAGGGCCTACCCCTTATTCTTAAACTGTGACCCCCCCCCCCCCCCCCGTTCTGAACTCCACCAACATCTGGAACATTTTTCCTGCATCTGGCCTGTCCAATCCCTTAAAAATGGTGTATGTTTCTATAAGATATCCTCTCATCCTTCTAAATTCCAGAGAATGCAAGCCTAGTAGAGGTGGTGTCTTCAGTAGAGGCGTCTAGAGGGTTCAGTTGAGGTGAGGCGGCACGGTGGCGCAGCCTCACAGCGCCAGAGACCCGGGTTCGATCTTGCCCACGGGCGCTGTCTGTGCGGAGTTTGCACGTTCTCCCCGTGACCTGCGCGGGTTTTCTCCGAGATCTTCGGTTTTCTCCCGCACTCTGAAGACGTGCGGGTTTGTGGGTCAATTGGGCTTGGTATAAATGTAAATTGTCCCGATTATGGGTAGGACGGTGTTAATGTGCGGGGATCGCTGGTCGGCCCGGACTCGGTGGGCCGAAGGGCCTGTTTGTGCGCTGAATCTCTGATCTAAACTAAACTAAAGTGCTGGAGTAACTCAGCGGGTCAGGCAGCATCTGTGGAGAACATGGATGGGTGACGTTTCTCAGAGTGCTGGAGTAACTCAGTGGGTCAGGCAGCATCTGTGGAGAACACGGATAGGTGACGTTTCAGGTCGGGACCCGTCTTCAGACTGATTGTAGGGAAGAGGGGAAATAAAGCTGGGAGAAAGGAGGTGGAGCACAAAGTGTGGCATGGAATAGGTGAAGGGGGGGGGAGGAAGTGGGGGGGGGGGGGGGGGGGGGGGGGGTGGGGGGGTTGATAGGCAGATGGCTGTAATTAAGCCAGAGATGGAATGAAAATGTGTGCGTCAAAATGGGTTGGAGTTTGAAATGTTCTCATTTATTACCTTTGTTGAAAATGGATCCTTGAAGTGGTTTATCCTTTCCTTGGTGATGTGTACAGACGTATTGTGGTGTGTCTAAGGAGTGGATGAGAAAGTGGGATGGCATACACCTAGTGTGAAGGGGTGATCGCTGGTCCGTGTGGGCTCGATGGGCCGAAGGGCCTGCTTCCAAGCTGCATCTCTAAACGAAACGAAACTAAAAGGGGGGTTAACTCTTAAATGAATTGCTACATATCAGACCATGGAAAACATACGTAATAGCATTGTAATAACCTCCATACATATCGCAGCATTTACAGAAGTGAGTATTTTATATGTTGATCATGCACAGTTAATTTACCTACCAGGTAGATAGAAAATGCTGGAGAAACTCAGCGGGTGAGGCAGCATCTCTGGAGCGAAGGAATAGTCGGCGTTTCGGGGCGAGACCCTTCTTCTCGAAGGAATAGGCGACGTTTCAGGTCGAGACCCTTCCGGGTCTCGACCCGAAACGTCACCCATTCCTTCGCTCCATAGATGCTGCCTCACCCGCTGAGTTTCTTCAGCATTTTTATCTACCTTCTGTTAATTTACTTAGGTGATTTTACTTTTATTTATTGTCTAAACTGAATTTATATGATTATTATTGTTACTTTGAATATAAATAACAAGTTTCAAATGTATCAGGTGTGATAATATAATAATAATAATATCTTTTATTGTCATTACACATAAGTGCAACGAGATTTGGTTTGCAACTTCCATCCGATGTCATAACTTAATCAACAAATAAAATTTAGGTTTAAATACCCCGAGAACAAGGTTTGTAAAAACGAACATTAGACCAGTAAAATCAACACCGACTAAAGTGCGAGGCCGGGGGAGACAGTCCATGGGGGGGGGGGGGGGGGGGGGGGGGAGGGGGGGGGGGGGGGGGGGGGGCTCAGCAGGGCCGGTTCAGAGCCGCTATAGCTCTGGGAATGAAGCTGTTCCTGAGTCTGGTGGTGCGGGCGTAGAAGGCCTTGTAACGTCTGCCGGAGGGGAGTAGTTCGAACAGTCCATTACAAGGGTGAGAGGAGTCTTTATGTATGCTGACGGCCTTCCTGAGGCACCGTGTGTGTGTGGTAGATGCCCTCCACGGCTGGTAGCGGTGTCCCAATAATCTGTTGCCCTCTGTGGGCAACGCGCTGAAGAGCTCTCCTATTAATGATGTGACACGTGCTATTACACATTGTATTTATTTCATGCCCCCTGGGTGTATTTAACTAAAATATTGGACACCATTTGACAAAATTGTCTTAAATTGTAAAATTAAACAATAATTTAAATCATGAAATATTTCCAAGACCAAATGCAGGTGAGTGCACATTTGGGAAAAGGCGTGATGAGCTGGAAGGAATTGCAGATGCTGGTTTACACCAGAGATAGACACAACATGTCTGAAGAAGGGTCTCAACCCAAAACGTCACCCATTCCTTCTCTCCAGAGATGATGCCCGTCCCGTTGGGTTACTCCAGCATGTTGCGTCTATCTTTGGTTTAAAACGGCATCTGCAGTTCCTCCCTACATATGCTGGAGTAACTCAGTGGGCCAGGCAGCATCGCTGGAGAGAAGGAATAAGTGGCGTTTCAGTCTGAAGAATGGTCTCGACCTGAAACGTCACTAATTCCTTCCCTCCAGTGATGCTGGAACAAACATCGGGACTTCTCTCTTCCTCCAATCCGGGACATTGCGTGCAAACGTTGCTTGTCCAAGGCCAACAGCATTATAAAGGATCCCCACACATCTCCATCACGGACTGTTCACTCTGCTGCCCTCGGGCAAAAGGTATCACAGTATAAGGGGCAGAACGGCCAGGTGTGGCAACAGCTTCTCCCCCCGACCCATCAGACTTGAATTCCACATAATGTGCCGCCACTGTTATCTACTTTATCTTTTTATCTATTTTATCTTTTTATCTATTTTATCCTTTTGTTATTTTATGTTGCACGGTGAGCCAGATGCAACGACATTTCGTTCAGACTTGCATTTGTTGGAGTATTTTTCAATGATGATAAAGACTGATTGCTGCCTGTCCCGCTGAGTTAATCCAGCTTTTTTCAAAAGAGACTGAAACGCCACTTATATCTTCTCTTAAAAATCTTCTCTTTCTAAAAAGGCGTGTTGCCGTTTTTTATTCCAGACCAAAGGGCGATATATAAAGGATTTCCAAGGGGGGATAGTTTATGGTTTGTCTGTGTTGCCTTGCAGATTTAAGTTGGGCAAGTCCAAGTGAGTGAGCGAATGAGTGTGTGAGTGATTGAGTGTGTAAGTGAGTGAGTGTGTAAGTGAGTGAGTGTGCGTGTGTGAGTGTGAGTGTGTGAGTGTGTGAGTGTGTGTGTGAGTGTGTGAGTGTGTGTGTGTGAGTGAGTGTGTGTGTGAGTGTGTGTGTGTGTGAGTGAGTGTGTGTGTGTGTGTGTGTGTGAGTGTGTGTGAGTGTGTGTGTGTGAGTGTGTGTGTGAGTGTGTGTGTGTGTGAGTGTGTGTGTGTGTGAGTGTGTGTGTGAGTGTGTGTGAGTGTGTGAGTGTGAGTGTGTGTGAGAGTGTGTGATGTGTAGTGTGTGTGTGAGTGTGTGTGAGAGTGTGTGTGTGTGTGTGTGTGAGTGTGTGTGTGTTGAGTGTGAGTGTGTGAGTGTGTGTGTGAGTGTGTGTGAGTGTGTGTGTGTGTGTGAGTGTGAGTGTGTGAGAGTGAGTGTGTGTGTGAGTGGTGTGAGTGTGTGATGTGTGAGTGATGAGTGTGTGAGTGTGTGTGTGAGTGTGTGGAGTGAGTTTGTGAGTGTGAGTGAGTAGTGTGTGAGAGTGTTGAGTGTGTGCGTGTGAGTGTGTGGTGAGAGTGAGAGTGTGCGTGAGAGTGTGTGAGAGTGAGTGTGTGAGTGAGTGCGTGTGTGAGTGTGTGAGTGAGTGTGAGGGCGGGCGGTGCGGCGGTGATTGGTAAGGGGGCGGTGGTTTACAGGGCGAGGGGAGGTGCGGGGCCAGTGAGCGGGGCGGTGCGAGTGTCTCCGTGTCTCAGTCTGTGTGTGTGTGTGTGTCAGGCCGGCAGTAATTGAGCGGCGGCGGCGGCACGGATCGCAGCGCTATGTATACAGCTGCGCCTCTCCGCGCCACGGCCCCTTCTCGCACTTCAGGGGTCGTTTAATACTTGCTGCAAACTCAGAAGGCGAGAGGGAGAGGGAGAGAGGCGCGCAGAGAACAAGCTCTCCGGAAAAAAAATAAAGCATTAAAGAAAAAAGAAAAAAAGCCCCAGAAATAGAAGACGAGAGAGGAGGAACCAATATATATATATATTTGCAAAGAAAGGAAAGAAACCTCTCCCGTGAGGAGATTGGGAGCTGGATTGCGTGGAGCTGCATGCAAGGGGCGGGCGTCATGTTAGAGTGGGCGCTGGCGGTGCTGAGCTTTGCGGGACTCGTGTGCGGACAGAACGAGACGGAGCCCATCATCCTGGAGGGCAAATGTCTGGTGGTCTGTGACTCCAACCCCACCGCGGACCCTACCGGCACCGCTCTCGGCATCTCGGTGCGCTCCGGCAGCGCCAAAGTGGCCTTCTCCGTCATCCGCAGCACCAACCACGAACCCTCCGAGATGAGCAACCGCACTATGATCATTTATTTTGACAATGTGAGTGGGGGAGGATGGGGGGGGGGGGGGGGGGGGGGGGGGTGGGGGGGGGGGGGGGCAAAGATCCAGATGTCCCCCCCCCCCCCTCCCCCACCCGCCTGTTGCATTAAACGAGTTATATGTGGCGGGTTATTTGGCCGTGTGATGTTGTGGGTCTTTGCTGGTGTGATGAGAGATTGGACAGGCTAGATGCAGGGAAACATGTTCCCGATGTTAGGGGTGGAAGTCCAGACCCAGTTTTAAGAATAAGGGGGTTTAGGCCATTTGGGACTGAGATGAGGGAAAACTTTTTTCACCCAGAGAGTTGTGAATCTGTGGGATTCCCTGCCACAGAAGGCAGCGGAGGCCAAGTCACTGGATGTTTTCAAGAGAGAGTTAGATTTGGCTCTTTGGGCTAACGGAGTCAAGGGATGTGGGGAGAAGGCAGGAACGGGGGACTGATTGGGGATGATCATCCGTGATCGTATTGAAAGGCGGTGCTGGCTCGAAGGGCCGAATGGTCTACTCTTTGCGCCTTATTTTCTATGTTTCTATAATTCTGTGTGTGTGATGTTGTGAGATGCCGGGCAGTTGTCTCCAGACCTCCCCCGCCCCCCACCCCGGGGGCTCGGTTGATGTAGGGGTGCGAGTTTGAGTCGACGCCTTCTGTTCTACAACTGTGCACCCTCCGGTTAACGGGTAGCGAGGCGGGCAAGCAAGTTCTGGCAGGAAAGTTGACGAGAGGCATTTTCAGCGACAGTGCGAGTTTTTTTATTTTTTGAAACTGGGGAGGGTGAAAAATTGGGGGGGGGGGGGGGGCAATGAACTGCAGGCAATGAACTGGGGGGTCTTGAGAACAAGACACAAAGTGCTGGAGGGTCGGGCAGCATCTGTGGAGAGAATTGGCCAGCAGACGTTTGGGGTCGGCGACCCTTCTCCGGCACTTTGGGAGATGTATGTTGAGGCGAATGTCGATATTCCACTGAGACGAGAGGAACCGCAGATGCTTGGACCTTGAGCAAAAGACAAAGTGCTGGAGGAACTCACGGGGTCGGGCAGCATCTGTGGGGGGGGGGGGGGGGGATGGGATGGGCGACGTTTTGGGGTTCGGGGTGACTGGGTGGAAGGGATTAAATGTGGTCACCGTGAGAATAAGGGCGCAATGGATCTACTATCTACTAAAGTCGAAATTCCAACTAACTGGAGGCGAAGATAGACACAAAAAGCGGGACAGGCAGCATCTCTGGAGAGCAGGAATGGGTGACGTTTCGGGTCGAGACCCTTCTTCAGACAGGACTCGACCCGCTCCTTCTCTCCAGAGATGCTCTCTGTCCCGCTGAGTTACTCCAGCTTTTTTGTTGTGTGTCGTCTATCTTGGGTTTGAACCAGCATCTGCAGTTCCTTCCCACACAAATGGAGCAGAAGACATAGATTGGACGTGCAGGTGGGATTGTGAACGCAGGATGAAAGATGCTGTACTGTATACTGCACGCTGGTAGCCACGCTGTCATCTCATCCATTCTGCCCGCACTCCCCGCTGTCCTGGCCATCTGCTTCCAGCGGGCCCGCTGTGTGTGTGTGTGTGTGTGTGTGTGTGTGTGTGTGTGTGTGTGTGTGTGTGTGTGTGTGTGTGTGTGTGTGTGTGTGTGTGTGTGTGTGTGTGTGTGTGTGTGTGTGTGTGTGTGTGTGTTGTGTGTGTGTGTGGTGTGTCTGTGTGTGTGTGTGTGTGTGTGTGTGTGTGTGTGTGTGTGTGTGTGTGTGAGGTGTGTGTGTAGTGTGTGTGTGTGTCTGTGTGTGTGTGTGTGTGTGTGTGTGTGTGTGTGTGTGTGTGTGTGTGTGTGTGTGTGTCTGGTGTGTGTGGTGTGTGTGTGTGTGTGTGTGTGTGTGTGTGTGTGTGTGTGTGTGTGTCTGTGCGTGTGTGTGTGTGTGTGTGTGTGTGTGTGTGTGTGTGTGTGAGTGTGTGTGTGTGTGTCTGAAGTGTGTGTGTGTGTGTGTGTGTGTGTGTGTGTGTGTGTGTGTGTGTGTGTGTGTGTGTGTGTGTGTGTGTGTGTCTGTGCGTGTGTGTGTGTGTGTGTGTGTGTGTGTGTGTGTGTGTGTGTGTGTGTGTGTGTGTGTGTGTGTGTGTGTGTGTGTGTGTGTGTGTGTGTGTGTGTGTGTGTGTGTGTGGTGCGTGTGTGTGTGTGTGTGTGTGTGTGTGTGTGAGTGTGTGTGTGTGTGTGTGTGTGTGTGTGTGTGTGTGTGTGTGTGTGTGTGTGTGTGTGTGTGTGTGTGTGTGTGTGTGTGTGTGTGTGTGTGTGTGTGTGTGTGTGTGTGTGTTGTGTGTGTGTGTGTGTGTGTGTGTGTGTGTGTGTGTGTGTGCGCGCCTCTGCCGTTCTTGACATTGGGTTCTGTTTGATTTCAGGTACTAGTCAACGTCGGCTCCAATTTTGATTCGGAGAGGAGCACCTTCATCGCTCCGAGGAAGGGGATATACAGTTTTAACTTCCACGTGGTCAAAGTGTATAATCGGCAAACGATCCAGGTTAGTATTGGTGTGTAGAATGAAGGCTTTCAAGAGAGAGCTAGATCGGGCTCTTAAAGATAGCGGAGTCGGGAGATATGGGGAGAAGGCAGGAACGGGGTACTGATTGGGGATGATCAGCCATGATCACATTGAATGGCGGTGCTGGCTCGAAGGGCCGAATGGCCTCCTCCTGTGTCTATTGTCTATTGATACGGCACATGCTGGTTTTAACCCGAAGATAGACACAAAAATGCTGGAGAAACTCAGCGGGTGAGGCAGCATCTATGGAGCGAAGGAATAGGTCTCGACCCGAAACGTCACCTATTCCCTTCGCTCCATAGACGCTGCCTCACCCGCTGAGCTTCTCCAGCATTTTCTGTCCACCAGCATTTTTGTGTTAGGTGAGTATTGGGCCTGGCATCGCATCGAGTCCAACGGATGGACCTCTTCTCGGGCTGTCATAAGTTCATGAGATCATATGTGATAGGAGCAGACTCAGGCAGTTTGGCCCATCAAGTCTACTCGGCCATGGCTGATCCATCTCTCCCTCCTAACCCCATTCTCCTGCCTCCTCCCTGGCAATAGATAACAGACAACAGGTGCAGGAGGAGGCCATTTGGCCCTTCCTCCTGCACACACGGACCTGAGCACAGAGAGGGAGATTAAACTCGTTAAAATGTGTAGGAAGGAACTGCGGATGCTGTTTTATACCGAAGATAGGCACAAAATGCTGGGGTAACTCAGCGGGTCGGGCAGCATCTCTGGAGAGATGGAATAGGTGACGCTCCGGGAGTCAGGGGAGAGGGAAACCAGAGATACAGACGGTGATGTTTATAGAGAGATGTGGTACAAATGGACGAAAGACACGCATGAAGACTCGGGAGCAGAATGAGGCCATTCGGCCCATCCAGTCTGCTCATAGTCACATTAGCAGAAGCTTCATCGTCTTCACGGCTGTGAAGAATTCGTCACCTCCGTTGCCAAGGTCAAGTGCGTTTTATTTCAGTAATCTTTTAACGACACGTTAGAAAACAAGGCGATTAAATTGTATGGAAGTGACAGGTTAATTAAAACCTGTCCCCAATGCGCGGGGAAGGAGCGACATCTCATGGTTGTGGTCAATAGACAATAGGTGCAGGAGTAGGCCATTCGGCCCTTCGAGCCAGCACCGCCATTCACTGTGATCATGGCTGGTCATCCCCAATCAGTACCCCGTTCCTGCCTTCTCCTCATATCCCCTGACTCCGCTATCTTTAAGAGCTCTATCTAGCTCTCTCTTGATGGCATTCAGAGAACCGGCCTCCACCGCCCTCTGAGGCAGAGAATTCCACAGACTCACAACTCTCCGTGAGAAAAAAGTGTTTCCCCGTCTCCGTTGTCTGTCCCCACATCGTGGGCCGCTGGTGGTGGACGGGTCGAGAAATCAGATACAAATTAACACAAACTCCGTCCCCAGCGGCTGCGTGACCCCCCGAAACTCCACAAGAACAGGCGCGACCCATCACTGTTACATTTCCCTCTCCCTCTCTCTCCCCCTCCTTCCTCCCCTCTCTCTCCCTCTCTCCCCCCTCTCCTTCCATCTCTCTCCCTCTCTCCTCCCCCTCCCTCTATCTCTCTCTCCCCCCCTCTTCTCTCCCCTCTCTCCCCTCTCCCCTCCCTCTCTCTCCTCTCCTCTATCTCTCCCTCTCCCTCCCCTCTCTCTCCCTCCCTCTCTCTCTCCCTCTCTCTCCCTCCCTCCTCCCATCTCTCCCTCTCTCTCATTTCCCTCTCTCTCCCCCTCTCATTCCCCCTCTCCTCCTCCCTCTCTTCCCCCTCTCCTCTCTCTCTCTCCCCTCTCTTCCCTCCTCTCTCCCTCTCGCTCCCCCCCCTCTTTCCCCCCTTTCCTCGCTGCCCCCTCTCCCCGTCTCTTTCCCTCAATTTCCCTCTCTCCCTTTCTCCCCCTCACCCACCGTTCCCTCTCTCCCTCTCTCTCTCCGTTTTGCCAGCATTACACGGCGTGAAACCCTGACACCAGTAATCAATCTGTCGGCATCCCAGTAAAACAAACATCCCAGTCTCTGCTGACAATTACACGAGTAATTTATAAAACACCGATGCTTCAAATTGCGCCCGATTCGATTGTGACTTGATATCTGAATACTGCCCATTGGATTCTGAACTGAGGGTACACAAAAAGCTGGAGAAACTCAGCGGGTGCAGCAGCATCTAAGGAGCGAAGGAGATAGGCGACGTTTCGGGTCGAGACCCTTCTTCAGACCTTAAAAAAAAGGATTCTGAACTGATCCGGTTTCGGGTTTACAGGTCAATCGCCCAGAACAGCGCAAGGGAACTTAGATTGAATATATATATATATAAAGAGAGATATTATTCTCCACAAAACAATTCACAACAATCAGCATCTGCAGTTGCTTCTTACAAACCCACAGTGTGTGAAATATTTGAATTCTTTAACGGGCAACCAAAATTAAACCGGCTTTTGAACTAATCTCATATAGAAATAAATGACCAGACAAATTGGTAGCAGTGTGATGTTACACCTCGCGTTAGGAGACTGCATATTTCAGAAGATGGGCACAAAAAGTGACTCCTGCACCCTCTCTGTCTACCCCACACCCCCCAGTCGCACCACGTCCCCGTTCTCATTTACTAAACAACTAACATTGGCCGGTTTCCTTTATCATCGCTACTTTTTTTTTCCATATCATCCATTCATGTGTTCTATATCTCTCTATAACGCCGTCCGTATCTCTCGTTCCCCTCTCCCCTGACTCAGTCTGAAGAAGGGTCTCGACCCGAAACATCACCCATTCCTTCTCTCCAGAGACGCTGCTGCCTGTTTCGCTGAGTTACTCCAGCATTTTGTGTCTTATCTTCGCATTACACCAGCACCTGCAGTCTCTGTCTGCACACAGTAGGATTCAAGTTGGCTCACTGGGAATTCCATAAGTGCTAGGAGCAGAATTAGGCCATTCGGCCCATCCTACATATTTCTTTTTTTTTTATTTTGAGAGTATAGTTATATTTATTAGAAGTAAGTACATTACATTTTAATGGTACATTTTTACAGGTTCACCAGAATTATTAAAACATTATTTGTACAACTTTCTTTTTTTAAACATTTTTTATTTATAAAGAAATGAGAAAGAGAGAAGTAGTGAAGAGTGATATTTCATAACACGTCTGTACGACTCTCATATTCGAGTTGTGGAGCAAAGAATTTTTTTCGCCCGATGATATTCAGCCAAGTTGGGGATTTTCGTTTTATTTCGGCTCGAGTGCGGAGTTCGGTTTAAAGGATTTTTTTTTCTTTTAAACTATCTGCCGCCGTCGCCGTTTGGAGAGGGTGCTGCGTTTGAACCGAAGAATAGGTGGAACTGATCGGGGGAGAGGTTTGTGTTCCGTTTGTGTAGAGGGTGCCCCCGAGCAAATGGGATGCGAGGCAGACGCAACTTGCTGGAGTAACTGACTGACTCGTGTTAAAGAAGGAACTGCAGATGCTGGAGAATCGAGGGGACACAAAAAGCTGGAGAAACTCAGCGGGTGCAGCATCATCTAAGGAGCGAAGGAGATAGGCGACGTTTCCGGGTCGAGACCCTTCTTCAGACTGGTCAGGGATCAGGGAAACGAGAGATATAGACGGTGATGTGGAGAGATAAGGAACAATGAATGAAAGATATGCAAAAAAGTATCGATGATCAAGGGTAACTGCCTCGGCGGGGACAGGCAGCGTCTCTGGAGAGGAGGAACGGGTGATGTTTCGGGTCGAGACTCAGTCCACAGACTCCGGCGGTGCTGCCACTCCCGCTGAGTTACTCCAGCATTCTGTGTTTAAGAAGGAACTGCAGGTGCTGGGAAAAGTAAAAATCGAAGGGAGACAAGAAATGCTGGAGAAACTCAGCGGGTGAGGCAGCGTCTATTGGAGCGAAGGGGTCGCCTATTCCTTCACCAGTCAGAAGAAGGGTCTCGACCCGAAACGTCACCTATTCCCTTCGCTCCACAGAGGCTGCCTGTCCCGCTGAGCTTCTCCAGCATTTTCTGCCCACCAGCATGCTGTGCCTATGTTCAGGTGAGTATTGGGCCTGGCATCGCATCGCGTCCGACGCATGGACCTCTTCTCCGGCGGTCAGAAGATCATATGTGATAGGAGCAGAATCAGGCCGTTCGGCCCACCAAGTCTACTCCGCCATTCACTAACGGCTGATCTATCTCTCACTCCTAACCCCATTCCCCTGCCTTCTCCCCGTAACCCCTGGCAATAGATAACAGACAACAGGCGCAGGAGGAGGCCATTTGGCCCTTCCTCCTGCACGCACGGACCTGAACACAGAGAGGGGGGTTAAACTCGTAAAAAAGTGCAGGAAGGAACTGCAGATGCTGTTTTATACCGAGTGTAGACACAAAATGCTGGGGTAACTCGCATCGAGAGCATGCACGGACCTCTTCTCGGGCCGTCGTAAGATCACAAGGTCATGCACGACTGGGGCAGAGTTAGGCCGTTCGGCCCGACGAGTTTTGACGCTGTTCTTTCCCCCTCGCTCCACAGGTCAGCTTGATGCTAAACGGGTGGCCGCTGATCTCGGCGTTCGCCGGCGACCAGGACGTGACGAGGGAAGCCGCCAGCAACGGCGTGTTGACCCAGATGGAGAAGGGGGACCGTGCCTATCTCAAGCTGGAACGAGGGAACCTGATGGGAGGCTGGAAATACTCGACATTCTCCGGCTTCCTGGTGTTCCCACTCTAAGGGGAAACAAGATCGCGTTCTCCTCAACCCGACACTGTCACGAGAGGGTTAATAACTTTTTGTTCCCCCTCCCCCAACAGCGCAAGTGCACCCTACAATTGCACAGAAAAAAAAATCTTATATTAAAAAGGGACAGTATCTCATTTGGTACCTTGTGTTATTAGTGGGAATTAAGAATTAAACCCCTGTCCCACAGTACGTTCATTCCACGAGCTCTCCCGAGTTTGCCCCGATTCGAACTCGGAGATTTACGGTAATGGTCGCTCGTCGGTGCTCGGGGCTCTCGTGGACATTTTTCAACATGTTGAAAAATCTTCACGAGTTTTCCCGTGCTTACCTGCCGTTAGCGAGTCTTCCCGAGTCCCTGCCGTTAGCGTTACGAGCCGCTAAGAGACGTCCCCGAGCTCCGACGTACCCGCTACGTTCATTCTCCGTGCTTACCACGAGTTTGTTTTTTTATAAACTCGGGACAGCTCTTGAATGAACTCGCACCGTGGGACAGGGCTTTAATAACTCTTGAGCCTTAAACACACATACTATCACATCTTTAATGATTTGGATTTATCCCTGTCCAACGTAAACCGATCGCCATGTTTGAATTCCCATCCCTTCTCTCCAGAGATGCTGCCTGTCCCGCTGAGTCACTACAGTATCTCGTATCTATCTTCCATCTAAACCAGCATCTGCAGTTCCTTCATACGCCATTGTTTGTTAACCAGCCAAAGGGGGGAAACAAAACGGTGTTATGAAAAGCGAGACGGGTTATATATATTTTTTCTGTTTAATTTCATTTCGGAATAGTATAGAAATGCTAAATTTTAGCCTGACAAATCGGGACATTGACTGTTGGACCGGGAACAGGTCTGTCCGCCACGGCTAAATGCAGTTTTATTAGTTGGAAGGAGCTGCAGATGCTGGTGGGAACGTGGAACCGAATATAGACACAAAATGCTGGAGTAACTCAGCGGGACAGGCAGCCTCTCTGGAGAGAAGGGATTGGTGGCGTTTCGGGTCGAGACCCTTCTTCAGGCTGAGAGTCAGGGGAAAGGGACACGAGAGATACAGACGGTGATGTGGAGAGATAGAGAACAAATGAAGGAAATATATGCAGAAATGTAACTGCGATAAACCCAGCATTCCCTCTCTCTCTATCCCTCCCCCACCCAAAGTCACACCGGCTTCTCGTTCGCACCCAGCAATCAGCTAACAACGGCCTGTTTCATTTATCATCGATACTTTTTTTGCAAATATTTCATTCATTTGTTCGATATCTCGTTGCATCACCGTCTATATCTCTAGTTTCCCCCTCCCCTGACTCTCAGCCTGAAGAAGGGTCTCGACCCGAAGCATCACCCATCCCCTCTCTCCAGAGATGCTGCCCGACCCGCTGAGTTACTCCAGCATTTTTGTGTCTACCTGCAATGCTATTAGGACTTGTTGCCGAAACGATACTGTCTCCTCAAACATGTAAGGAAGCAGAGAACTTGCTTATCTATGCTTGTATATGTCTGCTACGCGGATTCTTAAAAAAAAAAGAAATGGTTACAGTCTCCAAAATGCAACGTTAATTTATTTGCCTTCGTATTTCTACATCCTTATAGACAGGATCTTTTCAATTCCGTGACAGATTAACAAACCTATATAACCAAGCATCAACTCTAAAGGCGGAATTACGGTAACTTTCATTCTAGACCAACAAGGGCGGTTAGTGTTTTTCAGTATTTAAGTGTTTTCTGTGGAGGCCCCTAATCGCCCTGGTAGCATAATCTATCGTTTGTGTTCCAGTAACATGTGGCCATATCGAACAACAGAAATTACTGGGGGAAATATAACACTGTAATATATGTGTGAATATTTATAACATTGAAGTTTGCTTTATTTCAATAAATTTTAAATGTAACTTATTTTTGTTAACCAGAAATCATGGGTTGGAGACGTATATTTTGTTGCTACATACGACACCCGTTCCTTCTCCCCAGAGATTCTGCCTGACCCGCTGAGTTACTCCAGCACTCTGTGAAACGTCACCTATCCATGTTCTCCACAGATGCTGCCTGACCCGCTGAGTTACTCCAGCACTCTGTGAAACGTCACCTATGCTTGGCGGACGGAGCAGAGCAGGTATTTACTAGTGAAGCGAAGACAGACACAGAATGCTGGGGTAACTCAGCGGGTCAGGCAGCGTCTCTGGAGAGAAGGAAGACGTGGCGTTTGGGATCGAGACCCTTCTTCACGCCGACAGTCGGGGGGAACGGAAACGAGAGATATCGACGGTGATCTAGAGAGATATGGAACAAATTGAAGAAATATATGAGCCGGGGAACTCTCATCGGAGAGAGGAGGAGAACCTCTTCAAATGAGATTTCGCAGACGAAATGTGTAGGAAGGAACTGCAGATGCTGGTTTAAACCGAAGATAGACACAATATTTACTGGCAGCGAGTGTCCCGGGCGCTTTAGCCGATGTATTACTGACTGGATCGGCGGGTCAGCGTGTGGAGGTTTATATATTTAACAGTCGCCGGCGTTGCGTGTACATACACCTCACACTGACTGGAGTGTGCTTGCCCCGTCTACTCGACCCCGCGTTAGAACAGATTTCACAGCAGGACATTTAAAAAACAATGACCTGCGGGTTCGTCCAATATGAACAATTTGACGCAGG
Source organism: Okamejei kenojei (assembly GCA_035221665.1). Taxonomy (NCBI): domain Eukaryota; kingdom Metazoa; phylum Chordata; class Chondrichthyes; order Rajiformes; family Rajidae; genus Okamejei; species Okamejei kenojei. Next base: position 4,699,665 of record CM069147.1, on the reverse strand, counting down.
CTTGTTGCTTACATTTTGCTATTTTTTAAATAGAAATTCCGTGGAACTTGTTCCCGCCGTTTAAGATGAAAGTCCACCTAGTTTGTCTGGAGTCTGACGGAGGGTCTCGACCCGAAACGTCACCCATTCCTTCTGTCCAGAGCCAGAGACAGAGATGCTGCCTGACCCGCTGAGTTACTCCAGCACTCTGTGCGTTTGCAAGCGGTGTTTGGGAGTTTGATACGGGAGCATCGTTCTCTCTCAGCGGGGTGCTAAACCGATTACCCTTTTTGAAGAATATAGAACAGGTTTCAATTTTATTTTGGTAAATATTTATATCTGTCACAATTGTATTTGCCAAGAGCAGGAATATCAAGAGAATGTGCTGATTCAGCAATATTTAGACCATTTCGCTTGTATCTGTCTTCCACTGACTGGCCTGCTCTTAGCTGTTGAGGTATTTGCCTCTGCGATTTTCTCTCCCCCCCCCAACCTTGTTCGTTGATAAGACTAAACCTTTCATCTCAGTGAGATTGCCCTGCTCTCACCTCCGCGTAGGAAGGAACTGCAGACGCTGGTTTAAACCGAAGATAGACAAAAATGCTGGAGTAACTCAACGGGTCAGCCAGCATCTCCGGAGAGAAGGATTAGGTGACGTTTCGGGTCGAGACCCTTCTTCAGACTGAGATTCAGGGGAAAGGGGAACGAGAGATAGATTTTTTTTTTGCATACTTCTTTTTGCATATATTTCATTTATTTGTTCTCTATCTCTCTCAATATATCACCGTCTATATCTCTCGTTTCCCTCTCCCCTGACTCTCAGTCTGAACAAGGGTCTCCAGAGATGCTGCCTGTCCCGCTGAGTTACTCCAGCATTTTGAGTCTACATTCTGCAAACCACTGCTTTGGAAGCAATGTACCAGATCGCGTTTAATAGAACAATCTGACGCAAACACATACCGGCTTCGCTCTGCGGGGGTCGTTTTTATTTTACGTGTTCTGGCCAAAGTGTTTTTTAATATAAAGTGCCCGAGTCTCTGGAAATGAAAATCTAAAGTGCGAGTTCGCGGCTGGGTTACATCAATCTAAGTAACTGTCAATTCACCACTGCAGCGAACCAGCTAATTGGCCCGCGTGGAGAGAAATTAATTCTTAATAAGCAAAGATTTAAAAAGAAATGTATTTTACAGCTGGTTTAGATAGAAAACAGTACGGTTTATCACATAAACTGGCGAATTAAATTGGTCATAAACTTACATTCTCATACTTTAAATGTATGTATTTTAAATTACAAAGTTTTAAACATAGAAACATAGAAATTAGGTGCAGGAGTAGGCCATTCAGCCCTTCGAGCCTGCACCGCCATTCAATATGATCATGGCTGATCATCCAACTCAGTATCCCGTACCTGCCTTCTCTCCATACCCTCTGATCCCCTTAGCCACAAGGGCCACAGCCAACTCACTCTTAAATATAGCCAATGAACTGGCCTCAACTACCCTCTGTGGCAGAGAGTTCCAGAGACTCACCACTCTCTGTGTGAAAAAAGTCTTTCTCATCTCGGTCTTAAAGGATTTCCCCCTTATCCTTAAGCTGTGACCCCTTGTCCTGGACTTCCCCAACATCGGGAACAATCTTCCTGCATCTAGCCTGTCCAACCCCTTAAGAATTTTGTAAGTTTCTATAAGATCCCCTCTCAATCTCCTAAATTCCAGAGAGTATAAACCGAGTCTATCCAGTCTTTCTTCATAAGACAGTCCTGACATCCCAGGAATCAGTCTGATGAACCTTCTCTGCACTCCCTCTATGGCAATAATGTCCTTCCTCAGATTTGGAGACCAAAACTGTACGCAATGGGCAATAGATAATAGGTGCAGGAGTTGTCCATTCGGCCCTTCGAGACAGCACCGCCGTTCAATGTGGTCGTGGCTGATCATCCCCAATCAGTACCCCGTTCCTGCCTTGGTTTTGGCTTTCAACTAAATTTCCCAGACAGGGATGAATGAAGGACAAATGACTTAATTTATTCAGATATTTATCCAAGAAAAAGTATTCAAAGTAAACAAGGCCCGAAAGGGTAGGATGGGGAGGAGGCCCGGTGTTTAGGTATTGGGATGTTTCTCTTTAATTATTCTAATAGAATGATTTTCCAACTCCAGTGGTAATTAAACGTTTTTTCCCCACTCCTAGTTTCCATTACATATATTTAGGATGTTCAAAAAGCTGAATAAAATAAACACTTAAGAAATGAGTTAATTTATATATATAAAAATTAAATTATATATAAAATTATACACAAGGGAGAATAAGACGAAAATTACCAAAAACATAAGAAAGATTAGTCGAGGGTGAATAGACAATAGGTGCAGGAGAAGGCCATTCGGCCCTTCAAGCCAGCACCGCCATTCAATGTGATCATGGCTGATCATCCCCAATCACATTCATTTCACTTGCACTTATCTGCAATGTAGCGAATAAACCCGTATTGTATTGTAAGTACCCCGTTCCTGCCTTGGTTTTGGCTTTGAATTACATTTCCCAGACAGTATTCGGGCCTCAAAGATGTTTAGTAATTTGGCCATCTCCCCCCCCCCCCCCCCCCCCCCCCCCCCCCCCCCCCCCCCCCCCCCCCCCCCCCCCCCCCCCCCCCCCCCCCCCTCTCTACTAAGATTATTCTGAAGCAAGGCAAGAATTTCATGACAATAAGCTCTCTTGGCTCTTGACATGACTCTTGGAGCAGTTGTATTTGGTGGGCGTGCGCTCTAAGCGTGGTGACATGGACTGTGTGGGCTCCACCCGTTTCACATTACAGGGTCCCACTCGGGCCGTTACGGGCTTTTCTTTTCCACGTGGGGGAGGAGGTGGGGAGAGCAAATGTTTAAAAATCCTCCCCGGTTGTTCAATAGACCGATCCCGTGTTGTCTGTCGTAGCAAGGAACTGCAGATGCTGGTTTAAACCGAAGAGAGACACACAAAAAACTGGAGTAACTCAGCGGGTCAGGCAGCATCTGTGGAGAGAAGCGTCCGAGGAAGGGTCTCGCCTGAAACGCCAACTTTTCATTCCATCTCTCCAGATATTGCCGCCTGACCCGCTGAGTTACTCCAGCATTTTGTGTCGATCTCCGGTTTAAACCAGCATCTGCAGTTCCTTCCTACACATCTAACATTGCCAATCCAATTAAAGAAATCAAATAGCGTTGGAGCTCCGACCAGTTTGCAACCGGTAGCTACAGATTCCTCGGCCCGTCCTGGGGTTTTGCTGCAAGGATCCCAACGAGAACGGCCTTGTCAGAGCCTGGTGTTGCCGGATGAAAAGGAATGGCTGTATTTATACAATAACGCCTTTGTGTTCAGCGTCCTTGAAGTGTGTTTATTATATTCGGATCAAGGCGAGGATCTGACAGGCCCGTGGCTCACAACTGTCCGCGAATTTAAGCTGCTTTGGACAAACCAGGAGAGATATTGATTACATATTGAGATTCTTGTGCAGAGAGCATGAGTGTGAGCAGACACGAAAAACAAAACAGCGCAGGTCAGAGTCAACTCATTTCGTTAACAGGAAAGGGTTGGTTTTAATACTTTGGGGGGAAAATGCAGCAATGATTTTAGCTTCAGCGAGGCCTCATGTTGATGCAGAACTGAGAATTCGATTATAACGTTGAACGGGCAGCGGGGGGAACGCAATTGAGACTTGCCCAGTGTACGTGTACCGCCCGGTTGGTGAGCTGCGGTCGCTGCATGCCCATGGGTAGTATAGTCTTCACAGAAACACATGCTCAATTCTGACCTCTGCAGTTGTGAACTATCTGGCGGTTACTTGGATTAGTGCATTGATGGTCTAAAGAAGGTTTAAGAAGGAACTGCAGATGCTGGAAAAATCGAAGGTAGACAAAAGTGCTGGAGAAACTCAACGGGTGCGGCAGCATCTATGGAGCGAGGGAAATAGGCAATAAAATAGGAAATAGGCAACGTTTCTGGAATAGGAAATAGGCAAACCCTTCTGGGTTTCGTCCCGAAACGTCGCCTATTTCCTTCGCTCCATAGATGCTGCTGCACCCGCTGAGTTTCCCCAGCAGTTTTGTCTACGTCCAAAGAAGGTTGTTTTTTTGTTTCATTTTTAAAGTCTCAGATAAACGCTCCCGCCACCCATCACTTGTGGTAAAACACACACACACATATATATATATATATATATATATATATACATACATATATATATGAATTTTCTATTAGGAAAATAAACGTAGTTACAAAAGCAAAAATCAGTTAAGCAGTTTACTTTGTGCAGGAGGGAACTGCAGACGCTGGGGTCCACAGGCGATAGACACAAAATGCATCTCTGGAGAGAAGTCATTGAAGAAAGGTCTCGACCCGAAACGTCACCCATTCCTTCTCTCCAGAGATGCTGCCTGTCCCGCTGAGTTACTCCAGCATTTTGGGTCTATCTTCGGTTTAGAAACATAGAAACATAGAAAATAGGTGCAGGAGTAGTCCATTCGGCCCTTCGAGCCTGCACCGCCATTCAATATGATCATGGCTGATCATCCAACTCAGTATCCTGTACCTGCCTTCTCTCCATACCCCCTGATCCCTTTAGCCACAAGGGCCACATCCAACTCCCTCTTAAATATGGCCAACGAACTGGCCTCAACTACCTTCTGTGGCAGAGAATTCCACAGATTCACCACTCTTAAACCAGCATCTGCAGTCCCTCCTTACACTACCTTCCAGCACACTTGATGTAACTATTTTCCCGGCAGTTAACAAAGAACACAGCGAAGGCCAGACTAATATTGCGAAACCCCCAGTTCAGATGGATTTGCTCGGAAGTTCCCTGCGACTAGTTCAGCGATAGTGTGATTTACTTTCAACGGAGCTTTGAATCTAAATTCAGATTGTCCATGGCCTTGGACACGGGCCCCTTCAGAAACTCAGAAACTCAGCGGGTGCAGCAGCATCTATGGAGCGAAGGAAATAGGCAACGTTTCGGGCCGAAACCCTTCGGGTTTCAGCCCGAAACGTTACCTATTTCCTTCTGGTTTCAGCCCGAAACGTTGCCTATTTCCTTCGCTCCATAGATGCTGCTGCACCTGCTGAGTTTCTGAGTTTCTGAGTTTCTCCAACACTTTTGTCTACCTTCGATTTTCCAGCATCTGCAGTTCCTTCTGAAACGCGTGTTTGGTGATATTTGATACCAGCGCGACAATTGACTAGCGCCCTGGAATATTAACGTTGAATACGACATGTTTATGAACACACATGATTTAAAGATACTTGTCTACACCAAATTAAAGGCTACTTCATCCACCACCATCTGTTTCGCTGGAACCCACCACTGAATGACACTTCAACCACTGGTTTGATTTTTAAGTTAACGTACTGATAGACAACGTAGATTCGATATTTAAGAAATCCAAATTATTTTGTCGAAATAATAACCATATATAACCATATAACAATGACAGCACGGAAACAGGCCACTCGGCCCTTCTAGTCCGTGCTGAACACTTACTCTCACCTAGTCCCATCGACCTGCACTCAGACCATACCCCTCCATTCCCTTCCCGTCCATATACCTATCCAATTTATTTTTAAATGTTAAAATCGATCCTGCCTCCACCACTTCCACTGGAAGCTCATTCCACACAGCTCCCACTCTCTGAGTAAAGAAGTTCCCCCTCACGTTACCCCTAAACGCTTATCCCTTAATTCTCAAATCGTGCCCTCTTGTTTGAATCTTCGCTACTCTCAATGGGGAAAGCTTATCCACGTCAACTCTGTCTATCCCTCTCATCATTTTAAAGACCTCAATCAAGTCCCCCCTTAACCTTCTGCGCTCCAAAGAATAAAGACCTAAGACTAAAAATGCAGAAGGGGGTTTGTAAAATGACGAACTTGGACCTTTGGAATGGAGATGAGGATGACATTATTTAGTTAAGGGTGGCGAATCTATGGAATTAATTGCCACAGACGGCGGTGGAGGCTGTGTTTGGATATTTTTAAAGCGGATATTGGTCGGTCCCTCGGTTAGAAAGGGCGTCAAATGTTACAGAGAGAAGGCAGGAAGCATAGAAACAGATAAAACAGGTGGGGGAGTAGCATTTCCATTGATTATGATCATGGCAGATCATCCACAATCAGTACCCCGTTCCTGCCTTATCCTCATATCCCTGGATTCCGCAGAGAGAAGGAATGGGCGAGGCGTAAGAACTCTGTCGAACTCTCTCTTGAATACACGGGGAACTCTAGGAAAATGAGGTTGAGATGGGAAAATATTTCAGCCACGATTGAATGGTGGAGTAGACTCAATGGGCCGAGTGGCTTCATTCTGTTCCGATGTCATATGGCCATTACACGCCTACAGTCCGGTCTGTGTGTGCGCGGAAGAATCAGATCGTTCCCATTCCCACGTTTGACAAAGCGCCGAGTAATTGGTCCTTGTTGTAAGTCCAGTCTTGAGCCAATTTCAATAACCCTAACCCTAATACAGCAGCTCATTCTACGCTTGGGCAGCCTACACCCAGCGGAATGAATATTGATTTATCTAACTTCAAGGAGCCCTTACACCACCTCCCCCCCCCCCCCCCCACCCCCCAGTCGTTGTACCAGCTTACAAGCCGCCTTGTTGATTCTCATTGTCTGCTACTTGTTTTCACCCAGCCCACAGCCAACAAGGGCCTGCTTATCATCGTGACTTTTTTTGCGCATATCTTTCATTCATTTGTTCTCTATCTCTCTACATCACCGTCTGTATCTCTCGTTTCCCCTTTCCCCCTGACTCTCAGACTGAAGAAGGGTCTCGACCCCGACGCCTCGCCCATCCCTCCTCTCCGCCGAGACGCTGCCTGTCCCGCTGAGTTACTCCAGCATTTTGTGTCTATCTTCACTTAAACTGTAAATGTTTCACTCTGCCCAATTACACAGCAATATCCGAGAGAGGGAAGTGTGTGAACACCAGTTTCTCTCTGGATCAAAGGAGATGGCAGCTACTTGCAATAACAAGTATTGGTTGAAGTGTAAACGCGAGCTTGCAAACTCAAATCGAAGCAATGATTGAAACACGCGGGCTGGGGGAGCGATTCAAGAACTTTCCCAAGTAACACACAATAAATAATTCATGGTCGATTGTCAGAATCAATAGACAATAGATAATAGGTGCAGGAGTAGGCCATTCTGCCCTTCGAGCCAGGACCGCCATTCAATGTGATCATGGCTGATCATCCCCAATCAGTACCCCGTTCCTGCCTTCTCCCCATATCCCCTGACTCCGCTATTTTTAAGATCCCTATCTAGCTCTCTCTTGAAAGCATCCAGAGACCCGGCCTCCACCGCCCTCTGAGGCAGAGAATTCCACAGACTCGAATGTGTAGAAAGGAACCGCAGATGCTGCTTTATACGGAAGAAAGTGCTGGAGTAACTGGGCGGGCCAGGCAGCGCCTCTGGAGAAACATACAATTCGGACTGATTTGCGCGGGAGGTGAGTGGGACTAGGTGAACCAGCGCGTTTCACTAGCGTCAAACACAAAAGCACACTTTACAGCACTTAGAGGTTCTGGCGATTTCTCACTTCATTTCAATAAACAGATCTCGACCAAGCCATGGGTTGGTCATTCATTTGACATTAATTTCTAACACTGAAAACCCCTGAAAACTCTTGCAAACCACAAGACAAGAGCGAAACACTCAACCGGTCAGGCAGCATCCGTGGAGAGCAACGTTTGCACGTGTGTTGACCCAAAGCTGCTGGACGTTGCTTCCGGCAACAGCAATAATGTTGTAGTTACGCCGGCGGCTGTGGCATTCACCTCATGTAGGACAAGGCGAGATCAAAACAAATATCAAAGTCTACCTTAGTTGCATTTGTGTAGCACGGAACTGCAGATGCTGGTGTGCACCGAAGACAGACACAAACAACTGGAGGCACTAAGCCATTTAGGACGGAAACGAGAAAGACAGAGAGGGGTGAGTCTGTGGAATTCTCGGCCTCAGAGGGCGGTTCTCAAGAGAGGGCTAGATAGGGCTCTTAAAGATAGCGGAGTCAGGGGATACGGGGAGAAGGCAGGAACGGGGTACTGATTGGGGATGATCAGCCGTGATCACATTGAATGTCGGTGCTGGCTCGAAGGGCCGAATGGCCTCCTCCTGCACCTATTGCCTATTGTCTATTGTGGGGTCTAACTCTACCCTGCCTGGTGCAGTCGCCTCGAGTTAATAACTCAGTGACCCACTTGTGTGCGAGTCGCCCAGTGTAATGGATCAGGGGGGAAGTGCCGCCGCTGTGGCAACCGCTGGCCACACTGGCTAACGCCCCAAACAAGGCGAGGGCATCCACGCCTCCCGCGGATACTCCACATCACATCCCCGTTGCACACCGGGGTAAGCAGGGGAAGAGGGTGCCTGCGACTGACCAGGCCTGACCGTACAGCCGGGGAACAGCAACATGGTCAGATGTCTCTGCCCCTCAGCCAGTCTCGCCCGGGGAGAGAGGTGAGTTTGTATCTGGGTTTGAGACCAGTCGCGGTCTGCAAACACAGCCGGGTTGGAGGGTGCCCGGTCTCGCTGGGAACGTATTCCTTCGCCCCCTGGCCCCTGTAGCCGCTAAGTTATTATAATAATAATACCAACTTTATTACGGACTCAAGGTCCAGACAAGGGGCAACATTACATTAAAAAAAAAATGCATTGCATCTCAAATATCACAAATATATATAAAATCATGGTAAATCACATAAAAACATCATAATTTATATATTTAAAATAAAAAAAAATTAAAAAAACCCCTCAATACTTAAGTTAAGAATCCAAAGTAATGTGTACCCAGTATTGTCCACATTAGTCCCACAAACCCGACACAATTTTCCTGCTGGCTATCGAGCTACAAGTATGAATATTGAACCAGTCTGAAGAAGGGTCTCTCTACCCGAACCGTCGCCCATTCCTTCTCTCCAGAGATGCTGCCTGTCCCGCTGAGTCACTCCGGCATTTTCAGCCTATCTTCGGTGTAAACCAGCACCTGCAGTTCCTTCCTACACACAGTCAGATTCAAGTTGGTTCACTGGGAATGTCATAAGTGCTAGGAGCGGAATAAGGCCATTCGGCCCATCAAGTTAACTCTGCCATTCAATCATGGTCGATCCATCTCCCCCTCTCAGCCCCATTCTCCTGCCTTCTCTCCACATCTCCAGTATCAATATTGACTTCTCTAAGATTGTTAAGGGTTTGGACACGCTAGAGGCAGGAAACATGTTCCCGATGTTGGGGGAGTCCAGAACCAGGGGCCACCGTTTAAGAATAAGGAGTAAGTCATTTAGAACGGAGACGAGGAAACGCTTTTTTTTTCACGGAGAGTGGTGAGTCTGTGGAATTCTCTGCCTCAGAGGGCAGTGGAGGCCGGTTCTCTGGATGCTTTCAAGAGAGAGCTAGATAGGGCTCTTAAAGATAGCGGAGTCATGGGGATATGGGGAGAAGGCAGGAACAGGGTACCAGTTCATTGGCTATATTTAAGAGGGAGTTAGATGTGGCCCTTGTGGCTAAAGGGATCAGGGGGTATGGGGAGAAGGTAGGTACAGGATACTGAGTTGGATGATCAGCCATGATCACATTGAATGGCGGTGCTGGCTCGAAGGGCCGAATGGCCTATTCCTGCACCTATTGGCTATTGTCTATTGTCTAACTTCAAGTATCCTTTGCTGGCCCTCTCCATCCCTCCCGCATCCTTGGACTCCCCCCAGTCTGCCTGTCCTGATTAAATCTTACATTGCACGCCTCGTTGTCACCTTCCCCTCGTGAACAATGATCTATTCTACGTTTTCCTTGAGCCTCCTCGCCTTTTAATCTCTCGTTTTCACGCCACACCCTTCCGTATCTCTCGTTTCCCCCTCCCCTGACTCTGAGTCTGAAGAAGGGTCCCCAGCGATGCTGCCTGTCCCGCTGAGTTATGTCCCAGTATGTTGTGTTCATCTTTAATGCTCACCGTTTGTTGATGCAGGCTGCTAAATCTAGAAGGGAGACAAAAGTGCTGGAGAAACTCAGCGGGTGAGGCAGCATCTATGGAGCGAAGGAATAGGTGACGTTTCGGGGCGAGACCCTTCTTCTGACTGATGAAGGAATAGGTGACGTTTAGGGTCGAGACAAGAAAAAGGGTCTCGACCCGAAACGTCGCCTATTCCTTCGCTCCATAGCTGCTGCTGCATCTATGTGCAGAGTTGGTGTTTAAGGAAATAAAACAATAAAATGTCATTGCATAGTGAAAGACACCAGAGTATTTCGTGTGACTTCGACAAACTTAAGTAAATTAACTTTACAGGAAAGTTTCTTCCTTAATATTGAATAACAATAAAAGTAGGATTCTGAAGAAGGGTCTCGACCCGAAACGTCACCTATCACTTCTCTCCAGAGATGCCACCTGACCCGCAAAGTTCCTCCAGCTTTCTCCGTCGGTGTAAACCAGCATCTGTAGTTTCTTCCTACACGCAATAGGATTCAAGTTGGTTCACTGGCAAGTTCATAAGTGATGGGAGCAGAATTAGGCCATTCAGCCCATCTAGTCTACTCCACCGTTCAATCCTGACTGATCCATCTTTGCCTCTTAACCCCTGGCTTCTCCCTATAACCTCTGACACCTGAACTAATGAGGAATCTATCTATATCTCTGCCTTAAAAATATCCATTGACTTGTCCTCCACAGCCTTCTGTGGCAATGAAGATGCTGGTTTACCCAAGGAATGGGTAATGTTTTGGGTTTGAAGGTTCTCGACCCGAAACGTCACCCATTCCTTCTCTCCAGAGATGCTGCTTGTCCCACTGAGTTACTCCAGCATTTTTGTGTCTATCTTCTGAGTTAAAATGTTTGCTGGATTGCGGTTTAGTTAGGTTCCCTGTACCTAATGGGTGGCAAGGTGGCGCAGCGGTAGAGTTGCTGCCTTACAGCGCCAGAGACCCGGGTTCGATCCTGACTATGGGTGCTGTCTGTATGGAGTTTGTACGTTCTCCCCGTGACATGCGTGGGTTTTCTCCGGGTGCTCCGGTTTCCTCCCACGCTCCAAAGACATCCAGGTTTGTCGATTTACTTGGCTTGGTATAAATGTAAATTGTCACTGGTGTTAAACCCCTGTCCCACGGTACGAGTTAATTCCAAGAGCTCTCCCGAGTTTGCCCCGATTCGAACTCGGAGATTTACGGTAATGGCCGCTCGTCGGTACTCGGGGCTCTCGTGGACATTTTTCAACATGTTGAAAAATCTTCACGAGTCTTCCTGTGCTTACCTGCCGATAGCGAGTCTTCCCGAGTACCTGCCGTTAGCGCTAAGAGACGTCCCCGAGCTCCGACGTACCCGCTACGTTCATTCTCCGTGCTTACCACGAGTTTGATTTTTTTTTTAAAACTCTGGAGAGCTCTTGGAATGAACTCGCACCGTGGGACAGGGCTATAAGTGTCGGTGTAAGGGGATCGCTGGTTGGCCCGGACTCGATGGGCCTGATCCCTACTGTATCTCTAAACTGAACTAATCGTGAGAAGCTGTCTTTTGATGTGAAGTAACGGGTACCATCCAGACTGCCGAAGGAAGATATCTGTGTGTTCATCCCCATTTTACAGGGTGAAAACACTGCTTTTCTGTGGACTGGACCAGGAAGGACAATTGCCAACTTTCCTCACACCAGGTCTCTAGCAGATGGTGCTCAGAAATATTGCATATGATGTGCTTGTGGGGGAAAAGAAACATTCTGATTTAATCTGTCAACAATTGTTTTTTAAATATAAAAATCTTTTCATTTTTAGGGGGAGTTTATAAGATATTAGACTCTCCTGGAAGTCAGCAAAGTTACCTTATATAGACAATGGGTGCAGGAGTAGGCCATTCGGCCCTTCGAGCCAGCACCGCCATCCAATGTGATCATGGCTGATCATCCCCAATCAGTACCCCGTTCCTGCCGTCTCCCCATATCCCCTGACTCTGCTATCTTTACGAGCCCTATCTAGCTCTCTCTGGAAAGCATCCAGAGAACCTGCCTCCACCGCCCTCTGAGGCAGAGAATTCCACAGACTCACCACTCCCTGTGAGAAAAAGTGTTTCCTGGTCTCCGTTCTAAATGGCTTACCCCTTATTCTTAAACTGTGGCCCCTGGTTCTGGACTCCCCCAACATCGGGGACATGTTTCCTGCCATGTTATTGATTTTATAGAACATGAAACAGTGCAGCACAGAGACAGACCATTCTCCCCACAATGTCGGTGCTGAACATGAGGCCAAGTAAATCTAACCTCCACCTGCATGTGATCCATATACTTCCATCCCCTGCACATGCAAAAGCCTCCAAGTTGCCATTATCATATCTGCTTTTTTATATTTTCTATTTCTCATGATGTGAATCGAGGCCATTTTTATCATCATCAATCCTAGTTTGTTTTGGAAATACAGCGTGGAAACAGGCCCTTCGGCCCACCGAGTCTGTGCTGACCAGCGATCACCCCTGTACACCAACGCCACCCTACACACTAGGGACAATTTTGGCCGAAGCCAATTAACCTACAAACCTGCACGTTTTTGGGGTGTGGGAGGAAACCAGAGCACCCAGAGAAAACCCACGCGGTCACAGGGGGAACGATCAAACTCCGTACGGACAGCTCCCCGATGTCAGACTCGAACCCGGGTCTCTGGCGCTGTGAGGCAGGAACTGTACCGCTGTGAGGTCATGGAGAGGCCCCAATTGTCCCACTTATTTCTGTATGTGTGGCCACTCCATGCCCACGTGGTTACCACTTGTTACCACTGGGAGGGGCCAGCAGCCGGAGGTGAGGGTCGGGAGACAAGAGCGGGGGTAACAACTCTGAGGGCAGACGCAGGAATTGGCCTTATCTGCACACGAGGAGCTCTAATGCCCCTGTCCCACTTAGGAAACGTGAACGCAAACCACTGGTGACCTTGTGCCCCAGCCAAGGTTTCCATGAGTCGCCAGAGATTTTGGTCACTGGCCTGGAAAGCCTCGACCGAAGTGCGACCTGCATCTACCGACCAAAGATCCTGCAGGACCTTTGCTACCGACCGCGCACACACACAGACGCAGACACAGAGCCATGGGCAGCGAAGGAGCGCTGTCTGTACGATGAAGAGGAAGGTAAACGGCTGCCACAGAGTACGGTAAGTCCTATAGAGAGTGCGGGAGGGAGGGAGAAAAGGGTGGGGGGTGGGGGGGGGGGGGGGAAAGGAAGGAGTGGAGAGACAGTTTTAAGAAGTTTAATAAAGTTAGCGGGCATTTTACCTTCCGGCGGATCTTCTAGGTCCAGAAAACCAAAGATCCTATAGGATCTTTGCTGAAAACCAAAGATCCGATAGGATCTTTGCTGAAAATTCCAATGAGTCAATCAAAATGGCCGGTCAGCGAAGGAGATGGCCTTCGACTGCCTGTAAGTAAATAGTGACCCCACTCCACTGGCTTCGACCAAATGGCAACCCATTTTTAGTCGAGGATTGATTTTGTCGAAATAATCGCAGGAACATAGAAGTAGCCTCGACTATGCAGAAACCACTTTCCACCATTAGGGAGAGCGACCAAAACCTCCGGGAACCTCACGGAAACCTTGGCTGGGGCGCAAGGCCACCAGAGGTTTGCGTTCAGGTTTCCTAAGTGGGACAGGGGCATAAGGAGATTTGATGTTAAAGGGGTGTTCTGGAATAAACGACTTGTGTTTGGCAAAGCTTGGTGTCGCATGTCCGTTACTTTTGGCCGTGAGATCTAGTGGATTCTACAGTAGCGTGGTAATGTCTTCCTGTCCGATTGCCACATGAGCAGAGAATTGCAAGTCAATTTAAGCGACGGTTATCTCCGATGGTCAGTTTCAAGATGAAACGTAATTAACTGAATGCACTAATCCGTGCTTCTTAAATTTCAGATTACATTAATAATTTGATTAGGATTGGGGAAACCAATTCTTTGTAGTTCTTTGCACTACAAAGAACAATATCTGTGCGTACATCATCCCTTTTAATTGGAGTGAACAAAGCAGAAACAAAGGCTAAATTGCAATTGAGGGTTTCGCTTGGTAGGACCCAATTATATGGAGACAACTCAAATGATTGTTCCGTCGAACTCTGCCCAATGGAAAAGAACTCATTAAGAACGTTTAAAGTCATTGATATGGACGGTCAATTAAATCCTTTTTTATATAATGAGTTTTTCATAGTTAATACAGATTTGTGTAGATTTAAACTTCATCAGTTTGTTCTGAGTCTTTGGATTGTGAAGGTTTAAGATACAGTGCACAGAACTATAGGCAGAGACCATGGCATCATTCAGACACAAGGAATTGCAGATGCTGGCTTACATGAAAAACCGCCACGTACTGACTGCCTTAGTAGGTCAGGCAGCCTCTCTGGAGGACATGGAGAGATGATGTTTTGGGTCTGGAGAAGGGGCCTGGCATATCCATGTTCTCCAGAGGTGCTGAGTTACTCGGGCACTTTGTGTCTCTTGTCGTAGAATGATACAATGTGGAAACAGGCCCTTCGGACCAACTTGCCCACACTGGCCAACAATGTCCCAGCTACACTAGTCCCACCTGCCTGCACTTGGTCCATATCCCTCCAAACCTGCCCTATGCCATGTACCTGTCTAACTTTTCCTGAAATGTTGGGATAGTCCATGCCTCAACTACCTCTGGCAGCTTGTTCCATACGCCCACCACCCTTTGTGTGAAATGATGGAATCTTTTATTCCCAGCGTGGAAAAATCAATTATTGGAGAGCATTGCTTCAAGGTGAGAGGAGCAAAGTTTAAATGAGATGTGCGTGGCAAGTGTTTTAAACGCAGAGGGTGGTGGGCGCCTGGAACGCGCTGCCAGGGGCGGTGGTGGAGGCAGGTACGATCGTGGCATTTAAGAGACTTTCAGATAGGCACACGGACAAGGAGGGAGATGTATCACGTGCAGTTGGTCTTGGCATTGTGACCTGCACAGACATCGTGGGCTGAAGGGCCTGTTCTTGTGCTGTAGTGTTCTACCTTATATGTTTTATGCAATGGTGATGGGAAATAAAGGGAATTAAAGAGGATTAAAGTGACTGTTTCCAAGGAGCTGGGTGACTGCTGGTGCTAATTTCTGCATCAGCTCCGTCTTTCAGGCTTCAGTTTACTTTCGAGATAGGCAGGAGTCAACAATCAAGAGTGTTTTACTGTCGTGTGTCCCAGATAGAACAGTGACATTTTTACTTGCTGCAGCACAACAGAATATGTGAACCTAGTACACTGTCACCAATGTAATAAACGAGACATCAAAGTTCAGTGTGTATATACACAAATACATACTGTACATACATATGCACACGCACGCATGCACACACACACATGTACACACACACACACGCACGTGCACACACACACATGTACACACACACACAAACAACAAACAAACAATAATAGTGCAAAAAGCAATAATTGCAGAATAGTGCAAAAATACAGTGAGGAAACAGGCCCTTCGGCCTCCAGGTCCGTGCTGACCAGCCATCACCCCTTGCACTAACACTATTCTATGCATTAGGGACAATTTTTACTGTCTTTACCTAAGCCAATTAACTTAAACCTGTACATGTTTGGAGTGTGGGAGGATACCGGAGCACCCGGAGAAAACCCACAAGGCCCGTGGGGAGACCGTGCATACAATTACACATAGCGTGAACTCTTTTGACTTTGATTGTAACCATTTAAGGGCCTGTCCCACTTGGCAATTTTTGTTGGCGACTGCCGGCGTCATATCAGTGTGGCCAAAAGATTTTGAACATTTCAAAACCCAGCGTCGACAAAATAAATGTTGGGACACTTGAAAAATACCGGAGGGCTGAGGGAGAGCTAGGAAGGGGCGGAGACAGGAGGGGCTACCGGAATTGGGAGAATTAAATGTTTATGCCACTAGGGTGCAGACTGCCCAAGCGGAATATGAGGTGCTGCTCCTCCAATTTCCGGTGGTGCTCACTCTGGCCATGGAGGAGGCCCAGTACAGAGAGGTCGGATACGGAATGGGAGGGGGAGTTGAAGTGCTGAGCCACCGGGAGATCAGGTTGGTTGATGCGGACCGAGCGGAGGTGTTCCCCTATTTTTAAGAGCCCTATCTAGCTCTCTCTTGAAGGCATCCGGAGAACCCGCCTCCACCGCCCTCTGAGGCAGAGAATTCCACAGACTCACCACTCTCTGTGAGAAAAAGTGTTTCCTCGTCTCCGTTCTAAATGGCTTACTCCTTATTCTTAAACTGTGGCCCCTGGTTCTGGACTCCCCCAACATCGGGAACATGTTTCCTGCCTCTAGCGTGCGAAGCTTTAGGTCTTTTATAGTTTGATAGTTTCTTGTAATTAAAAACAAAAGCAAACTCTGCGGCACCGTGTGCAAATCAAAAGATTTAGACTTTAGAGATACAGCGTGGAAACAGGCCCTTTGCCCCACCGAGGCCACGCCAACCAGCGATCAGCCCGTACACTGGTTTTATCCCCTACACACTAAGGACGATTTACAGCAGCCATTTAACCTACAAACCTGTACGCTTTAGGAGTGTGGGTGGAAACCGGAACACCCTGAGAAAACCCGGGCAGGTTACGGGGACAACATACAAACTCCATACAGACAGCACCCGTAGTCAGGATCAAACCCGGGTCTCTGGCGATATAGATACAGAAGCAAGAAAGTGCACGCCACCAGTTTCTTCCCCTCTGTTATCAGGCTTCTGAACGGTCCTTCCACAAGCGAGGGCACTGTCCGATTCACCTCTACCCCATTGCGGACATTGGACTTTGTCTCTGGAACAGATGTGCTGCAATGCTGAGAACTATACTCTGCTCTCTGTATCTTCCCCTTTGCTCTACCTGTTGTACTCGAGTTTGAACTGATTGTCTCTATGTATGGTATATCTGATCTGTTTGGATATCAAGAAAAATACTCTGTAGAACCAGGCGTGCTGGAGTAACTCAGCGGGTCAGGCAGCATCTGTGGAGAACATGGATAGGTGACGTTTCTACAGAGTGCTGGAGTAACTCAGCGGGTCAGGCAGCATCTGTGGAGAACATGGATAGGTGACGTTTCACAGAGTGCTGGAGTAACTCAGCGGGTCAGGCAGCATCTGTGGAGAACATGGATAGGTGATGTTTCACAGAATGCAGGAGTAACTCAGCGGGACAGGCAGCATCTCTGGAGGGAAGGAATGGGTGACGTTTCAGGGTTGAGTCCCTTTTTCAGACAGTATGATCTGATTAGATAGCGTGCTATATAAAGCATCTCACTGTACCACTGACAAGAATAAACCTAATAATTGAACGAGGCAACTGTTATTAAAGGAATATTTCCAGCAAAATGTGCTCAGTAATT
>CM069147.1:4579845-4674845 GCA_035221665.1 Okamejei kenojei | reverse complement strand
TCCACGCACTGGGGACAAGTTACAATTACGCCCCGCCGATTAACCTACAAACCTGCACGTCTTTAGAGTGTGGGAGGAAACCGGAGCACCCGGAGAAAACCCACGCGGTCACGGGGAGAAGGTACAAACAGCACCCGTGGTCAGGATCGAACCCGGGTCTCTGACGCTGTAAGGCAGCAACTCTGCCTGCTGTGCCGCCTTGGGTTAGATTGACAGTTTTATCATCACTAGATTTTGTTTCAAAGCTGCTTGTGTACAGCTACATACTTTAGTCCCTGTGAAGTGGAACTCAAAGCTGGCAGGATCAAGGTAATCTTTGCAAATTTTCTCGGCATGTTACGGATTTTGAAGCTTTGTTACATTATCTTAAACGCTCTGAAATGAACTTATTTATCTATTATGCTCCTGTAAAGTACAATGTTTGACAGTAAATCTGCTGTGTAAGTTTTATATGGTATAAGATTTGCAAAAGAAAGACACAAAGCTGGAGTAACTCAGCGGGTCAGGCACATCTCTGGAGGAAAGGTATTGGTGACGTTTCCGGTCGAGACCCTTCTTCAGACAGGAGGGTCTCGACCCTTCTAATATTCAATCTGCAGGACTAGTTTTACAATTTTCGTTTAGTTTAGAGATACAGCGCAGTAACAGGCCCTTCGGCCCACGAATCCGTGCTGACCAGTGATCACTAGCACTATCCCACACGAGAGACAATTTGCTATTATACCAAGTCAATTAGCCTATACACCTGTACGGAGGAAACCGGAGCACCTGGTGAAAACCCACGTGGTCCATACAAGCAGCACCCGTAGTCGGGATCGAACCTGGGTCTCTGGCGCTGTAAGGCAGCAACTCTACCGCTGCGCCACCGTGCCCCCTTAGATAATGCGGAAACTGAGGCAGCAAGTTAAATTTTCCGTCCAAATGCATCCAAAAGCATACGGTGCTGTTGCTGACTACACGCTGTTTTCACATCAATCACCTTATTTTCTAACGCATGTGGAATTTGAATTGTGTGAACAGTTGCGACTATAAAATAAAATCAAAGTAACGGTTGTAAAACCCTGACTACATCGGGCACTAAAAGTAAAAATTGCTCTTGGCGCGGCTGGCAGTAAGTTAATGGCCTCTTCAGCTGCTCTGCACCAACGAGCTAAAATAAAGTTTAATATGTTTATGGCCTAAATGGATCTTTGCGAGCTGGGCGTTCGGCAAATATAAAAGGACGTGCTAATATCTGGCTCTCAGTCACGGCGATGAATGACTCCGCCACAAACAGCCCTGTGACAGGTGACCAGAGTCGCTGCAACGTCATGCGTCATTCTCAATTTGCCCAGTGCTGAATGTTTCATGAGGTAAATGGAGGTTTGTTGCGAACTCAATATTCTGATGGAGTGATTTGTCTTTATTCTTTATCTTTATATCCAGCCGGTGGCACAGTGGTAGAGCCGCTACCTCACAGCGGCAGAGACCTGCGTTCAACCCCGACCATCGGCGCTGCCTGAGCTGAATTTGTACGTTCTCCCCGTGACCGCGTGGGTTTTCTCCGGCTGCTCCGGTTTCTTCCCAAAGTTGTGCGGGTGTGTAGGTTAATTGGCTCGGGTAAAAGCCCTGTCCCACGGCACGAGTTCATTCCAAGGGCTCTCCCGAGTTTAACAAAAATTCAAATTTGTGGTAAGCACGGAAAATGAGCGTAGCGGGTACGTCGGAGCTCGGGGGCGTCTCTTAACGCTAACGGCAGGTACTCGGGAAGACTCGCTATCGGCAGGTAAGCACGGGAAGACTCGTGAAGATTTTTCAACACGATGAAAAATGTCCACGAGAGCCCCGAGTACCGACGAGCGGCCATTACCGTAAATCCCCGAGTTCAAATCAAGGCAAACTCGGGAGAGCTCTTGGAATGAACTCGTACCGTGGGACAGGGGTTTAAATTGTCCCTGGTGTGCAGAATCGTGTAAGTCTACCGGCTGACCGCTGGTCGGCGCGGACCTGATGGGCCGAAGGGCTTGTTTCCACGCCGTATCTCCAAACTAAACACGTTCTACGATTTGATTAAGGGGCTTGTTATCTTTTTTTTCTGTCGACTATTAGTCAATATTTTTCTTTAAAAATCTACCTCGAATGACAGTAAACCGCAGATGCTGGAAGAAAACGAAGGTAGACAAAAATGCTGGAGAAACTCAGCGGGTAAGGCAGCATCTATGGAGCGAAGGAATAGGTGACGTTTCGGGTCGAGACCCTTCTTCTGACTGATGAGGGAATAGGTGACGTTTCGGGTCACGACCCGAAAGGGTCTCGACCCGAAACGTCACCTATTCCTTTGCTCCATAGATGCTGCCTCACCCGCTGAGTTTCTCCAGCATTTCTGTCTACCTTCGATTTTTCCAGCATCTGCAGTTCCTTCTTAAACATTGAATGAAGACTTTTTTCCCTCCGAGCCTGCATCAGCAAGATTGGCCAAATCTGCTTAGAAATTCCTTTGTCTATTTTGAAGTGAATGATTTATATTATTGGTTGCAAGTCTTGAAGATCACAGATGGTGTCGTAACATTATTACTCCCCAGAGTTTAGTTCCTGTCACACATGGTAATGTTTTAATTGTGCCGTGACTAGTAAGGCAGTTAATTCTATGTTTCAACACATTTAATGCTATTACAAATGGGTTGTTACCCAAAAATAATTTTCCAACCTGAAATTGATTACTTGAATTTGAAGCTCATCAGAGCTAGATGTTTGCATAAAAGATTGCCATATCTTTAATATAATTGCACACATTCAGGAGAGCCAAGCATTGTAGAGGCATGGATCTGCAGATGCCGGTAGACGCTAAAATGACACAAAGTGTTGGGGTAACTCAACGGGTCAGGTGGCATCTCTGCAGAACACAAATAGATAACGTTTCAGGTTGGGACCTTTCTTCAGACTGTTTGACCCAAACAATAGACAATAGGTGCAGGAGTAGGCCATTTGGCCCTTCGAGCCAGCACCGCCATTCAATGTGACCATGGCTGATCATCCCCAATCAGTACCCCGTTCCTGCCTTCTCCCCCATATCCCCCGACTCCGCTATTTTTAAGAGCCCTGTCTAGCTCTCTCTTGAAAGCATCCAGAGAACCTGGCTCCACCGCCCTCTGAGGCAGAGAATTCCACAGACTCACCACTCTCTGTGAGAAAAAGTGTTTCCTCGTCGACGTTCTAAATGGCTTACTCCTTATTCTTAAACTGTGGCCCCTGGTTCTGGACTCCCCCAACATCGGGAACATGTTTCCTGCCTCTAGTGTGTCCAAACCCTTAACAATCTTATATGTTTCAATGAGATCGCTGCTTATCCTGCACTTATTGTCTATTGTCAATCATGGCTGCTCTATCTCTATGAACTTATGAAGTCAATGGATATATTTAAGGCAGAGATATATAGATTCTTGATCATTGGCTATATTTAAGAGGGAGTTAGATGTGGCCCTTGTGACTAAAGGGATCAGGGGGTATGGAGAGAAGGCAGGTACAGGATACTGAGTTGGATGATCAGCCATGATCATATTGAATGGCGGTGCAGGCTCGAAGGGCCGAATGGCCTACTCCTGCACCTATTTTCTATGATTCTATGATTATCTGCGTCCTCCAGAGATGCTACCGGACCCGCTGAGTTACCCCAGCACTGTTTTGTAGTGAGGTTGTGTATTGAATCTGATGTTTGTGTGTTTGGTGTTTCTGTGTGAAATGTCGTTTTGAAATTTGAGTTTATTTAATATTTTGGAGAGGCAGCTTAGAAACAAGCCCTTTGGCCCATGGAGTCTGCATATTCACTGTAATTTCTCACAGCTTTGGGATAGAACTGTTCCCAAACTGTACCGTGATGCGTCGATAAAATGCTTTCTGCGGCGCATCTGCAGGAGTTGGTGAGAGTTGTGGGGGACATGTCGAACTTCCTCAGCCTTCTAAGGAAGTAGAGGCTTCCTTGCACTTTCTTGGCCATTGCTACGATGTGATCTTCACCACATCAAGTCTGCTCTGTCATTGGATCATGACTGCTCTATTTTGCCCTCTCAGCCTCTTTCTTTCTCACCATTAACCTTTGACACCCTTGCTAATCCGGAAACTATCAACCTCTGCTTTCAAAATACCCCCACCAATGCTCGGCCTCCAATGAATTCTACAGACTCACCAACCTCGAGCAAAAAAAAATTCCTCCTCATCTCCATTCCAAAGGTATGTCCTTTTATTCTGAGGCTGTGCCCTCTAGTCCTGGACTCTCCCACTGGTGGACACATCTTCTCCACATCCACTCTATCCAGGCCTTTCATTGTTCAGTAAGTTTTGATGAGATGCTGCCTGACCCGCTGATACTTTCAAGAGAGAGCTAGATAGGGCTCTTAAAGATAGCGGAGTCATGGGGATATGGGGAGAAGGCAGGAACGGGGTACTGATTGTGGATGATCAGCCGTGATCACATTGAATGGCGGTGCTGGCTCGAAGGGCCGAATGGCCTCCTCCTGCACCTATTGTCTATTGTCAATCATGGCTGCTCTATCTCTATTAACATATGAAGTCAATGGATATATTTAAGGCAGAGATAGATAGATTCTTGATTAGTGCGGGTGTCGGGGGTTGTGGGGAGAATGCAGGAGAATGGAGTTAGGAGGGGGAGATAGATCAGCCATAATTGAATGGTGGAGTAGACTTGATGGGCCGAATGGCCTAATTCTGCTCTGATCACTTATGCCATTAGTTTTTCAGGTTAGTTCTGTGATTGTGGAATGACCTTTCAATCGCTTCAGTACTTCGGATAATCCACCTGTGTTGGAGGTTTTTAGACCTTTTTAAACTTATTTTGCGCCTGAGTTGGTTATGCATGAATTTCTGAGAATTCCAGGGTCAATGCAGGGTGTATCTCTTCAATAGTTTATTACCATTTTAGTTTATACAGCATGAACACAGACCCTTCATCCTGAGTCCACACTGAGCATTGATTACCCATTCACATCAGATCAAAGTTGTCCCACTTTTGTATCCCTGCTCCCTACATACTAGGGGTCAATTTTCAGAGGACCAATTAACCAACAAACCTGCACATCGTTGGGACGTGGGAGGGATCCGGAGCGCCTGGAGAAAACCCATGTGGACACGGGAGAACGTACAAACTCGGTACAGACGAGAACTGTAGTCAGGATTGAACCTGGGTCTCTGGCGCTGTAATGCCCCTGTCCCACTTAGGAAACTTGAATGGAAACCTCTGGAGACTTTGCGCCCCACCCAGGTTTCCTGGAGGTTCCCGGAGGTTCCCGGAGGTTTTTGTCAGTCTCCCTAATGGTCCAAAGTGGTTTCCGTTTTAAAAATCGGTAATTTTTTAGTCGAAGCCGGTTGCGATGCTAGTTGAAGGTGGTTGCCGGAGGACAAAAACCTCCGGGAACCGCACGGAAAACCTTGGGTGGGGCGCAAAGTCTCCAGAGGTTTCCGTTCAGGTTTCC
This sequence comes from Okamejei kenojei, assembly GCA_035221665.1. Lineage (NCBI taxonomy): Eukaryota > Metazoa > Chordata > Chondrichthyes > Rajiformes > Rajidae > Okamejei > Okamejei kenojei. The sequence continues at coordinate 4,669,380 of CM069147.1, read as the reverse complement.
TAAGTGGGACAGGGACATTAGGCAGCAACTCTACTGCTGCACAACTGTGCTGCCCAACTAGGATTAGATTAGTGTAGGATTAGTGTAAATAGGCCACGGATGGTCAGCTTGGACACGTTGGGCCAAAGGGCTTGTTCCCGCCCTGCATCTCCCCATCTAAAATCTACTGTTTTATTTTTATTACTGGTGCCGAATTTTGTTTAGTTCACCGTGAAATTCCTGCGATGTTTTATATGTGTGGAGCTTCTCCTTCTGTCTATAATATTTCATAAGATTATTAGCTCTACAAGTAATTGTTGCTCCTGGCTATGTAAGTAACGGTCGCCATGCTAGCTTGCATAAAGAGGAAGAATTTATACGTGCTTTATTTAAACCACGTCTAATCTGTGATCTGTCCTTCTTTCTAATTAAAGGATTGAGAATTAGTAATTAGTTAAAAATAAATCTGTGTTTAAGGAAGGAGGGTGGAAGTTGAAATTCATTTCAAAGTAGTTTTGAAAATCTTGCACTGATACATGGGTCAGATTGTGCTAATGTCCAGTAAGATTTTAGACTTTAATTTAGACTAGATCAGAAACAGACCCTTCGGCTCACTGAGTCCACGCTGACCAGCGATCACCACACACACCAGCACTATCCTACACACTAGGGACAAGTTACAATTTTACCTAAACCAATTAATCTACAAACCTGAAGGTAGACGCGAAAAAGCTGGGGTACCTCAGCGGGACAGGCAGCATCTCTGGAGAGAAGGAACGGGTGACGTTTCGTGTCGAGACCCTTCTTCAGACTGAGTTGCTCCAGGTTTTTGTGTCTTTCTTTGGCTTAAACCAGCATCTGCCGTTCCTTCCTACACATCTATATAACTAAAAGTCTCACCTTGACCACTTCCTGTCTGCGCTGTATATTGATTCTAGACAAAAAGCGAGATTTCAGCGAAATATCGTTATGATTTTTGGCCATCATACTCACTGAGGCAGCTCCGAGGATCTTTCAGATCGACGAAAAATAAAAAAAGTTATGAATGTTTAAAAAATCATGATCAGATGATTGGTCCTCTTGCCTGCCAATCACCATGATAACGGTAACGCCCCTTCCGGTGGGGCCAGAAGGATAAAGACCAAATGGTATGAAATTGCAGTTGAATTTGGTGGCCTGCACTCTGCTTGAAATGGCATGAAATTGCAATTGAATTTGTTGGCCTGCCCTCTGCTTGAAATGGTTTGAAATTTCATTTGAATTTGGTGGCCGGCACTCTGCTTGAAATGGAATTTCAAGGAATAGCCGTGAGTCAATCAACTGTGGAGTCAATCAACTGCGGTACAGTGAAAAGCTTTTGTTGCGCACTATCCAGTCAGCAGAAAGACAATACACGATTACAATCGAGCCATTTACAGTGTACAGATACATGGTAAGGGAATAACGTTTAGTACAAAGTAAAGCCAGCAAAGTCCGATCAAGGATAGTCCGAGGGTCACCAAAGAGGTAGATAGTAGTTCAGGACCACTCTCTGGTTGTGGTCGGATTGTTCAGTTGCCTGTTAACTGCTGGGAAGAAACTATCCCTGAATCTGGAGTCATAGAGTAATACAGTGTGGAAACGGGCCCAACTCGCCCACACTGGCAAACAATGTCCCAGCTACCCTAGTTACACTTGCCTGTGCTTGTCCATATCCCTCCAAACCTGTCCTATCCATGTACCTGTCCAACTGTGTCTTAAATGTTGGATAGTCCCAGCCTCAACTACCTCCTCTGGCAGCTTGTTCCATAAACCCACCAACCTCTGTGTGAAGAAGTTACACCTTGGATTCTTATTAAATCTTTTCCGCTTCACCTTAAACCTATGTCCTCTGGTCCTCGATTCCCTTACTCTGGGTAAAAGACCCGACCTATTCCTCTCATGATCTTATACACCTCCATAAGATCTCCCCTCATCCTCCTGTGCACCATGGAATAGAATCATAGAATCATAGAAAATAGGTGCAGGACTAGTCCATTCGGCCCTTCGAGCCTGCACCGCCATTCAATATGATCATGGCTGATCATCCAACTCAGTATCCTGTACCTGCCTTCTCTCCATACCCCCTGATCCCTTTAGCCACAAGGGCCACATCTAACTCCATCTTAAATATAGCCAATGAACTAGCCTCAACTACCTTCTGTAGCAGAGGATTTCACAGACTCACCACTCTCTGTGTGAAAAAAGATCTTCTCATCTTGGTCCTAAAAGACTTGCCCCTTATCTTTAAACTGTGACCCCTTGTTCTGGAGTTCCCCAACATCGCGAACAATCGGGAATACTCAACCTCTCCCTATGGCTCACACCCTCTAGTCCTGGCAACATCCTTGTAAATCTTTTCTGATCCCTTTCAAGCTTCACAATATCTTTCCTATAACACGGTGCCCAGAACTAAGCAGGTGTGCTGAACTCCTTTAAGCTTTCCCTCCTCTCACCTTCAAACTATGACCTCGGGCCTGTCCCACTTAGGTGATGTTTTAGACTAGTTTGTCGCCACTTGTTCGCCGGTGGTCGCCGGGAGTCGTCTCCTCAGTCGCGCAAAAAGTCGTAGCGTCTTTCCGATCGCCGCTAAATTTTTAACATGTTGAACAATTTTCAGCGACAGTGGGTTTGACGCCAGTGAGCGTAGCTTGACTTCTCCTGACGTAGGTGCTGTCGTAGGTTGTCGCTGGTTTTTCTGCGACCTGCTACGACTATGATGGTCGCTGGCAGTTGCCTAAAAAATTTGCCAAGCGGGACAGGCCCATTGGTCTTTGACATTTCCACCAGGGGGAAAAGATGTCTCTGCCCCCTCATAATTTATCAGGTCGCCCCTCAACCCCTGTCATTATTTTGAGGTTTTGATTTTAGTTTGATAGATATATCCCCAGGCAAATCATCATTTAACCACCTTCAGCGACAGTTTTAGTGCTGTTACTTAAGTCTTTGTTGCCGTTCAGTGCTGAAGAATGAAATGCATGTTGATGGATTGAGGTATGAATGTTAATTTTGGTGCTGGATTAAATTGTAGTTTGGTTTAGTTTATTGTCACGTGTATCGAGGTACAGTGAATAGCACTTGTTGCGTGCTGCCCAGTCAGCGGTAAGACCACACGATACGACAAAACTTTACTCATCCCCGGTGGGAAATTGGTCTGCCAACAGTCCCAACACACGAGCTGCACGAAAATTTGAAATTAAAATTGCAAACAAAAAGAAAAAGACAAGCGAGTGTCGGCTGGCTGTCATGTGCACGGTGCCTTCACCGGAACAAACAACAAATAAACACACTTATCCGCTGGGCAGAGGTTTCTAAAACTAGAGTACCTCCTCCCCCTCCCCCACGCCGGGTCCCCATTGTTTTCCCCATCCCCTCTCGCGTTCCACTGCCGCCGAGGCTCCAGTCACCACTGAGGCTCCCACCGCCCACCGAGGCGAGGCTCCACCGCCAAGGCTCCCGCCGCCGCCGAGGCTCCTGTCACCTCCGAGGCTCAAGCTGCCGCCGCCGAGGCTCCACCGCCAAGGCTCCCGCCGCCGCCGAGGCTCCTGTCACCACCGAGGCTCAAGCTGCCGCCGCCGCCGCCGCGGCTTCAAGGCTCAAGCTGGCCGCCGACCCAGGGAGGTCTCGCCGCATGTATTCACCGAGGTCCCCTGGGAGGCCTGTGGGGCGAGTCAGGCCTACAGGGGCACGTTCCGATCATTGGTCGTCACTCCGGTCGTCGGCGCCGAGGTTGGATCGGGCCCGCACTCGCGGCACTGCGCGGCTCCCCGGGACGCATGATTACAACTGGGCCATTTACATTGCTGCTAATAACTCCATGTGTCCTTTGTTCATGAAACTGGAATATTCTATAATATAATCTTTTACAATTTATATTAAGGCATTAACTTGATATAACGGCCTATTTTACAGTATACAGAATCCCATTGTTACCAAATAGCTGTTATTGGATGTAATAGTCTTAGCTTAAACCGAGTTATAATTTTCACCTTGTTCAATAAAGATGTATCTGTTAATTTGAAGTCCTCTATGCACTATTGAATCTTAGGATGAAAGAAATACAATTTCCCGGGGGATATGCCATAATTCAATAATTGTTACATGTCTTTGTAATTTGAGCTAATCAATGCCAAAGCATTTAAGAAGGCAAATTAACTAATATTGTGGCAAAGTAAACCGTTCATCATCGCAGGGTTTAAGTTGAGATCTGTTATTTTCACCAATTTACCTTGCTTAATGAAGTTGTGTTTATTGTGCGGATATCTTTTGGCGCATTGCGTAGTTCGGTAGCTGAATGTGGCAGGGTGGCACGGTGGCGCAGCGGTAGAGTTGCTGCCTCACAGCGCCAGAGACCCGGGCGCGATCCCGACAACGGGCGCTGCCTGTACAGAGTTTGTACGTTCTCCCTGTGACCACGTGGGTTTTCTCCGGGTGCTCCGGTTTTCTCCCACGCTCCAAAGACATACTGGTTTGTAGGTTAGTTGGCTCGGTAAAATTGTAAATTGTCCCCAAGTGTCATTCTTTCCCCCGCACAATTAAAGCATGGGGCAGTCTTCACCCCACCATAGTTACTCTGAGGTAGCTCTTCGCCAAGAATCCTTTTTTGCTCAAGTCCACCCTCCCCCACCTCCAGTTTAAATTTCTTTGGAATATTTTGGAGGACCAAGAACTAAGAACTAGTGTGTGTAGGATGGTGCTAGTGCGCGGGATAGAAACATAGAAACATAGAAAATAGGTGCAGGAGTAGGCATTCGGCCCTTCGAGCCTGCACCGCCATTCGATATGATTATGGCTGATTGTCCAACTCAGTATCCTGTACCTGCCTTCTCTCCATACCCCCTGATCCTTTTAGCCACAAGGGCCACATCTAACTCCCTCTTAAATATAGCCAATGAACTGGCCTCAACTACCTTCTGTGGCAGAGAATTCCAGAGACTCACCACTCTCTGTGTGAAAAATGTTTTCCTCATCTCGGTCCTAAAGGAATTCCCCCTTATCCTTAGACTGTGACCCCTTGTTCTGGACTTCCCCAACATCGGGAACAATTGTCCTGCATCTAGCCTGTCCAACCCCTTAAGAATTTTGTAAGTTTCTATAAGATCCCCCCTCAATCTTCTAAATTCTAGCGAGTACAAGCCAAGTCTATCCAGTCTTTCCTCATATGAAAGTCCTGACATCCCAGGAATCAGTCTGGTGAACCTTCTCTGTACCCCCTCTATGGCAAAAATGTGTTTCCTCAGATTTGGAGATCAAAACTGTACGCAATACTCCAGGTGTGGTCTCACCAAAACCCTGTGCAACTGCAGTAGAACCTCCCTGCTCTTGTACTCAAATCCCTTTGCTATGAATGCTAACATACCATTTGCTTTCTTCACTGCCTGCTGCACCTGCATGTCTGAAGAAGTGTCTCGACTCGCCTACCATCTGACTCGTCGCCTATCTCCTTCGCTCCTTAGATGCTGCTGCACCGCTGCAAGCTTTTTGTGTACCCTGTTTCACCATGACACCCAGGTCTCGTTGCATCTCCCCTTTTCCTAATCTGCCACCATTCAGATAATAGTCTATCCTCCTGTTTTTGCCACCAAAGTGGATAACCTCACATTTATCCACATTATACTGCATCTGCCATGCATTTGCCCACTCACCCAGCCTATCCAAGTCACCTTGCAGCCTCCTAGCATCCTCCTCACAGCTAACACTGCCCCCCCCAGCTTAGTGTCATCCGCAAATGCTGGATGATCGCTGGTCAACGTGGACTCGAAGCTGGTACGACTTGGGTGGGGAGGGATGGAGAGAGAGAGAGAGGAATGCCGGGGCTATCTGAAGTGAGTGAAATCAATATTCATACCACTGGGCTGTAAGCTGCCCAAGCGAAATATGAGATGCTGTTCCTCCAGTTTGTGTTTACAGTCTGTAAGGGGTTGTTGTCACTTTGCAGTCAGAGGGTGATGTTCAGTCATGCTGAATTAGGCCATTCAGCCCCTCGAGTCTACTATAGTCGTGCTGTACTGTGGAAGAGGCAGCAGTCTGATTTCTGTGTCAGAAGGAACTGCAGATGCTGGTTTAAACCAGAGATAGACACACGAAGTTGGAGTAACTCAGCGGGACAGGCAGCATCACTGGACAGAAGGAACGGGCGACGTTTCGGGTCGTGTCCTCTGTGAAGAAGGGTCTCGACCCGAAACGTCACCCATTCCTTCTCTCCAAAGATGCTGCCTGTCCAGTCTGGTTTTTGATCCGATATCTCTGCAAGTCATTCAATAATTGTGACAAACATTTAATTCTGTTCCTTGTCTCCCATCAATCTGAATAATAATTTGTTTAGATGCTACCACACCCGAGCTTATTTAATAGCTTTGTAGATTTTAAGTCTCCTACAATAAAACAAATGTTGATGAGATCCATTAACTGTGTTAGATGAAGAGCTGGTCTTAAACAGTATAGTTTTAGTTTAGAGTTTTTTTAGTATAGTTTAATTTAGAGATACAGCATGGAAACAGGCCCTTCAGCCCACTGAGTCCGTGCCGACCAGCGATTAATCTGTAGACTAGCATCGTCCTACACACCAGGGACAATTTACAGAAGCTAATTACAAACCTGCACGTCTTTAGAGTGTGGGAGGAAACTAGAGCACCCGGAGAAAACCCACGCAGGTCACAGGGAGAACGTACAAACTCCGTACAGACAGCACCTGTGGTCGGGATTGAACCCGGATCTCTAGCATGAAGCTTGCCCTGGGCATCCCCATTGTACTTTCCCCCTCCCGCTCTCTAGCTACGCCCTCTAGTGTTGGACATTTCAACCCTGGGGGGGGGGGGGGGAAAGGTTCTGACTGTCTACCCTATCTAGGCCTCATAATTTTAACATCCTGAGTCAACGCTGAGGTCTTCTTGAACAATAATAATGCTTGTCACCCGACCAGAGACTGCTGGTAAACGAGGACATGGATGACAAGTGTTGGTGGCCAGTTGGGTCTCGTACCATCAGGCCAACGTGTGAGTTAGCCCAGTCCCTGTTCGTAATAAACCGACCACAATTCTTGCATTTAATCCATTTGCACAAGAATCCATCAGCAGAGTAGGTAAAAGAAAATCTTTACCAAGAGAACAGATTATGCTGATCAGCGTCATTTATTTGCTTCGAGTGTGTGGGACATTATTTACGATACATTTTGCGAGAGAGTGGAGAATCGTATAGATAACTGCAGGACCAGTCTCGTTTTATCTGCCGCTGATTTAGTTTGCATCAGTGATTGCATTACACAAAACCTTTGGAATAATCTACTTTTTTTTATCTGGAATCTCCAAGGATGGAACCTGTAGGACCATCAACCTACGATAAAAACACACAGTACGTGCTGTCACACCGGGATAAGCGCTCAACCAAGACAACCAAGCCCAAAGTCACAGTTGTAAGTGAACCAGTGTAGCTGGGACATGTTGTGCTGAAGGGCCTGTTTGCACGTTGTATCTCCCTATCTGATTACACAAACTTATGCCAAGGCCAATAACTAACATATGAGCAATAATGTGTTCATAAGCACAAAAAAACAGATCATGTACTGTAGATGTCAGTATATCAATGTGGTTATCACTGATGTTTCGTTCAGTTCAGGGCCTGTCCCACTTAGGCTATATTTTAGGCGACTACATGCGACTAGGTCGCCTGTATGGTCGCGAGTCGTCTCCTCAGTCGCCCAAAGAGTCGTAGCGTTATTCTGATCGCTGCATGGATGTTGACATGTTCAAAACTTGTCGGTGACCGTGGGACCTGCTGAGTTACTCCAGCATTTTGTGTCTATTTACAGCAGATGTGCCTTGTTTAGGTCTCAATAGACAATAGGTGCAGGAGTAGGCCATTCGGCCCTTCAAGCCAGCACCGCCATCGAACGTGATCATGGCTGGTCATCCCCAATCAGTACCCCGTTCCTGCTTTCTTCCCATATCCCCTGACTCCACTATTTTTAAGCCCTATCTAGCTCTCTCTTGAAAGCATCCAGAGAACCCGCCTCCACCGTCCCTCGAGGCAGAGAATTCCACAGACTCACCACTCTCTGTAAGAAAAAGTGTTTCCTCGTCTCCGTTCTAAATGGCTTCCTCCTTATTCTTAAACTGTGGCCCTGGTTCTGGACTCCCCCAACATCGGGAACATGTTTCCTGCCTCTAGTGTGTCCAAGCCCTTCACAATCTTATATGTTTCAATGAGATCCCCTCTCATCCTTGTAAACTCCAGAGTGTACAAGCCCAGCTGCTCCATTCTCTCAGCATATGACAGTCCCGCCATCCCGGGAATTAACCTTGTAAACCTACGCTGCACTCCCTGAATAGCAAGAATGTCCTTCCTCAAATTAGGGGACCACAACTGCACACAATACTCCAGGTGTGGTCTCACTAGGGCTCTGTACAACTGCAGAAGGACCTCTTTGCCCCTATATTTGATTCCTGATAAAAGAATGTAAAATTATGAGAAGCGCGGCTGGGTGGACAGTCAGAACCATTTTCCCCAGGGTGGAAATGTCAAGGACTAGAGAACATGGCTTTAAGGTGAAGGGGGCAAAGTGTTTTTTTTTCTTTTTTTTTTCTTCCCTTTTCCCTCCACACCACACAAAATGTGTTTGGTGATGGAATGCGCTGCCAGGGGTGGTGGTGGTCAGAATCATAATCATAACTTATTAGCCAAGTAAGGTTTGCATACAGTCAAACCAATAAAAAGCAACGGAACAAATAAATAAATTATAACATAAACATCCACCACAGTGACTCCTCCACATTCCTCACCGTGATGGAAGGTGAAGAAAGTTCAGTCTCTTCCCTTCATTGCTCTCCCATGGTTGGGGGCCTCGAGCTTTCCGTTGACGGGACGATCTCGACTCCCTCCGCGTCGGGGCGATTAAGCTCCTGCATCGGGGGGAATCTCAGCTCCCCCGCGCCGGGCGATCGGACCCCGGGTCGGGGCTGGTCAAAACCTTCTGCTTTTGATAGTGGTATTTAAGAAACTTTTGTACAGGCACATGCAGGGACCGGTGGGATATGGGTTAAGCACAGGTCGATACTCGTTGGTTGACATTATGGGCTGAAGGGCCTACTCCAGTGCTGTTCAAAGTTCTATCATTCTCTTTCTTTCATGGTTATGCTCGTATCTTCCAACGTACCCCATTGCTGATATCTTCTCTAATCTCTCTGCTGTCAATGGAGCTGCAGGTACTCCCTGACAGGACTGGACTTCTGTCAGTTTGTTTACTTCCTCTCAGCAGTTGCGACCCTGGTTCGATCCTGACCTCGGGTACTGTCTGCGTGGAGTTTGCATGTTCTCCCTGTGACCGTGTGGGTTTTCCTCTGGGTGCTCTGGTTTCCTCCCACATCCCAAACACTTACAGGTTTGCATAGGAAGGAAGTGCAGATATCGAAGATCGACATAAAGCTGGAGTAACTCAGCGGGACGGGCAGCATCTCTGGAGAGAAGGAATGGGTGACGTTTTGGGTCAAAGAAGGGTCTCGGCCAAAACGTCACCCATTCCTTCTCTCCAGAGATGCTGCCTGTCCCACTGAATTACTCCAGCATTTTGTGTCTTTCCTCCACTTACAGGTTTGTAAGTTAATTGGACCTCTGTAAATTGTCCCATAGAGTGTAGGGAGTGGATGAAAATGTGGGATAACATGGAACTAGCATGAACGGGCGATCGATGGTTGGCATGGACTCGATGGGCCGAAGGGCCTGTTCTTTCACGCTGTGTATTGAATAAAAATAAACAAATGCATTGTGGCCTTGGCAGAGTGATTTCACCTCCCCTCCCCCCGCCCCCTCGTAATAACTGAGCCTTGAGACAAAGGCTTGAAGAATGATTCTCTATACAATATGCTGTTTACTTTGCAAGGTTATCTTTTGAGACTTGAACTGAACAGTGAATAAGAAAATCGCATTCTGCAGAAAAGCCTCTCCTCTCAACCCGACAGCCCAGCCTAGTGCTATAAAAGTCTTCTTCCTCTGTTCCTCCCTGCCTGAGCCTCCATCAGCACATTGATACTCCATCAGTACTTGTTAGCGATCATTTCCTGGCTTTGAAATCGGTTTTAATCAGATATACCTCACTTAATGGCTCCAATTCTGTGCCAGTGTTTAGAGGTTTACTTGTATCTAATACTATGTCAAGTGGGTCTTACATTTTAAGGTTTAAACTTTAGGATTTAATCATTTAAATTAGCCCGATGATATTAGTCTGGATTAGAGATACAGCTTGGCAGAGGCCCTTCAGCCCATCGAGTCCACACCGACCATCGATCATCCGTTCACACACTGGTTCTGTGTTATCCTTACTTTCTCATCCACTCCCTACACACTAGGGGGCAATTTAACAGAGGGCCAATTAACCTACAAACCCGCACGTCTTTGGACTGTGAGAAGAAACCGGAGCTCCCGGAGGAAACCCACGCGGTCACAGGGAGAAACTGCAAACTCCACACGGACAGCACCCGAGATCAGGATCGAACCTGGGTCTCTGGCGCTGCGATGTATCAACTCACGCCTTGTGCATGTTCATAAGTTCATAAATGATAGGAGCAGAATTAGGCCATTCGGCCCATCAAGTAGACTCCCCGAATCAATCCTGGCTGACCTATCTCTCCCTCCCAACCCCTTCTCCTGCCTTCTCCCCGTAACTCCTGACACCCGAACTAATCAAGAATCTCTCAATCATCACCTTAATTAATTTCCACAGATTCACCACCCTCTGACTAAAGATATTCCTCCTCATCTCTTTTCTAAAGGTACATCCTTTCATTCTGAGGGCCCGTGACCTCCTAGACTCTGCCACTAGTGGAAACATCCCCTCCACAGCCACTCGATCCACGTGCTCAGTAGGTCCATGCACGAAGGCAGCACATGCTCCTCCAATGCCACCTGCGGTCCTGGTGTGGATGTGTTTAATTTGGTTTCTCAAGTGGGCGGCTCGGCAGTGCAGGCGGTAGAGTTGCCGCCTTACAGCACCGGAGACCCTGGTTCGATCCTGACCACGGGAGCTGTACGTTCGCCCTGTGATTGTGTGGGTTTTCTCCCGTTTCCTCCCTCACTCCGGGTTTGTAGGTTTAATTGGCTTCGGCAAATTGTCCCTAGCGTGTGGGATAGTTGATGTACAGGGCGATCGCTGATCGGCACGGACTCGGTGGGCCGAAGGGCCTGTTTGCTCACTACCTCTAATGTCTAAACCAATGTTGCTTCTGCTTAGCCCAAATATGCTTTTCGAGGTGCTCTGTAATTATTTTTTTATGCAAACGGTGAAAACATGCAAACCGCAAAGACAGCACCCAAGGTCGGGATTGAACCTGGGGCCCCGGTCGCTGTCAGGCAGCAGCTCTACCCGCTGCGCCACTGTGCTCCCCTACATTTACAGAGGAGATTTCTGTTCATCTGTGTCTGCACGCCAGATAGCCTGTTGGGCAGATGTGGATTTGTCGAGTTGGGGATTGTCAGTGTAGTGGCAACATGATTAGAAATACTGGGCTGAAAGATGCGCTTTCTGTAATGTTTTGATGCTCAGATGACTTGTATGTTAATTTGATGCTGGAAGATTGAATTTAATTGGCATGTTGTAGCTGCTTAACTGACATATCTGATGTTTCAACTGTACGATGACAAACACAGGCACTCCACTGATCCTTGGCAGCCGTTCAGCTTGCAGTTTCTGCACCGTTGGCCAATATGGGTGAGAGATCATTTGGATGCAAGTCCTGCTCTCAGGTTCTGTGCTGTATGTTAAGCGATGGAGCGGAAACCATCCAACTCCACCCCGGTCAATCCCTCTTCTTCCCGCTCCCGTCCGGCAAAAGGCACGGAAGCTTGAAAGCGCGCACCACCAGACTCAGGAACAGCTTCTTCCCCTCTGTCATCAGGCTTCTGAACGGGCCTTCCATAAGCTAGGGCACTGTCCGATTCACCTCTACCCCATTGCGGACATTGGACTTTGTCTCTGGAACTGATGCGCTACAATGCTGAGAACTATACTCTGCTCTCTCCCATTTGCTCTTATACTTGAGTTGGTTTGATTGTATTCATGTGCAAGGCCCACCACCAATTCTCCGGCAACTAGCGGTCATTTTTTCGACCAGAATTAAATTCGGACAGCACTACGAGTGGGTGCTTGAAATCCCAATTGGAAGCCCCACCCCCACCCCGAAAACGTGGCCCCCAGGCCGGGTGAGGTGGTCGATCTCATCGGGACTTCCGCGGCCGATCGGCGGGTGGGATCTTCCCCCCACGCGGCCGGGGCTCTGGAACTCTAGCCTGGCCCGAAGCAGCAGATCCGTTCCCACGGGCAACTTCCGAGGCCGATTTTGCCGGCCGGTATCTCGGCGCACCCCCGCTCGGCGGCCCAGGCAGAACCCCTCGGAGTCCTCTCGGAGGCCGTGACCTCTGATGGTCCGGCTAAACTGGGAATCCGGCAAAGCTCTGGAACCAAGGGTGCCGGAAAATCGGTGGTGGACCCGTCCAGTATTATCCGACCTGATTGTATAGCATGCACAACAAAGATTTTCACTGTACCTCCGTACACTTGACTACAATAAACCTAAACCTAAATAAACGCTGTAGTGTAGCAGAGAGAGCCAACAACTTGAGGATCAAGCATGGATCAAGGACAAATGTGAAGATGGGTCTTGACCAGAAACGTCACCCATTCCTTCTCTCCAGCGATGCTGCCTGTCCCGCTGAGTTACTCCAGCATTCTGTATTTACCTTGGATCACGGGACCAATTGGACTGAGCAGAGCCAACATGGATTCCATCCATCGCCCAGATGAAATCGTGAAGTGAGGCAAAAGGAACTGCAGATGCTGAAAACTTGAGTCAAAAGACAAAGTGCTGGAGGAACTGTATGGCGTTTGTACGTTCTCCCCTGGCCTGCGTGGGTTTTCTCCGAGATCTCCAGTTTCCTCCCACACGCCAAATACGTACAGGTTTGTCGGTTAGTTTGGCTTGGTGTAAATGTAAAATTATTTTTTTTTTGTTTAATATTTTTATTAGAAGCATTGCATATTATCTAAGGTACAACAGCACTTCGAACACAAATCAGACTTCTCACAAACGTTGTACAGATATTACGGGATAATTTATATATGCTACTGTTTTTGAATTTTTTTTGGGAAGGTAAGGGAGTGAAAAAAAAAGTATAAATCAATAATCAAGATGTTGTGATTAAATAATAATGATTATATAATAAAAAAATAAAAAATAAAAAAGAATAAAGATAAACAAGAAAAAAATAAATTAAAATAAAAACAATTATTATATAATAAAAAATTTAAAAAAGGAATCTTTACATTGAATGGAACAGTTTCATATAACAATATCTATTGAGACGTGTATACAGATCCCAATACTTTTTTCATCTAATCCTACACCAGGGTACTTATTGGGTTACGGTGCTGGGCTCAGCTACCCATTTAAGTAATCAATGAATGGAGACCATATTTGTTCAAAAAGCTCATATTTGTCCATTAGGACAAACCTAATTCTCTCCAAATGCAACGTCTCCGACATTTCCACAGTCCACATTTTGATTGTGGGGGATACTGTTCCCTTCCAGAATTTTAATATTAATTTTTTTCCAATTATCAAACAGTAATCAAGAAAATTTCTTTGACTTACTGTTAATATTAAGCTTGAGTCAGGAACTCCTAATATTATTAACTTTAGATCAGGGTCCAATTTAGTTTTAAGAACCTCAGAGATGATTCCAAAAATATCAGCCCAATAACTATTAAGTTTTATGCATGTTACCAAACTATGCGTTAAGTTGGCTTCTAAATTCTGACATTTATCGCAAATAGAAGAAATGTTAGGAAAAATTCTATTTAATTTCGTTTTTGGGTAGTGTAATCTATGTATTACTTTAAATTGTACCAAAGTATGTCTGGCATTTAATGAGCATCGGGGTATACATTGTAAACTTTCTTCCCAAGTGTCTTTCATTGTAGATAGACCTATTTCATTTTCCCATATCTGTTGGTATGATTCTGTTGTTGGGACTTCCCTATCCAAAAGAGTATTATATATGCACAATATTATATTTTCTGTATTTGGGTGCTTGTTAAGCCACTCATCCAATAATCCTGGCTCTCTATTCTTATAGTCTTGCATGTTTGGCTTGATATAGTCTCTAATTTGTAAATACCTAAACAAGTTATTTGGGTGTAATCCATAGATATCTTTTAATTCTTGAAATGATAGAAATTTTCCTTTCAATGTAAAAATTGTCCCTAGTGGGCGTAGGGCAGTGTTGATCCACGCTAGTGGGGATCGCTGGTCGGCGCAGACCCGGTGGGCCGAAGGGCTTGTTTCCGCGCTGTATCTCAAATTAAACTAAACTCAGCGGGTCAGGCAGCCTCTGTGGAGAGAATGGACAGTTGACATGAATGCAGCCCCTAATACAGCTCTTCTCCAGTCTGTTAGTTTAAACTGTATCCAACTCACTGACCTGTCCAACCCTACGGAGGGGTCACGCCCCAAATAGTCACCTACCCTCTTTCTTCAGAGATGCTGCCTGACTTACTCCAGCTTCTGCAGTTTGGTATAAAACAGCATCTGCAGTTCCTTCCTATTCCAGGCGACATTTTGAGTCTAGATCCTCCTTTGAGTAGATCAGAGTTTAATCTTACAGACCGGAAATTCTATAATCAAGGGATATGGGGAGAAGGCAGGCACGGGTTATTGATTGGAGACGATCAGCCAAGATCGCAATGAATGGCAGTGCTGGCACGAAGGGCCGAATGGCCTCCTCCTGCACCTATTTTCTATGTTTCTATGAAAATAATTATTTATTGAAGGTAGATAATGCTGGAGAAACTCAGCAGGTGAGGCAGCATCTATGGAGCGAAGGAATAGGTGAGGTTTCGGGTCGAGCCCCTTTATTGATATCAACATATATGAAAGTGGTTTTATGAATTCTACTGAACGTTAAGGCTGCTGCTCATGTGCATTGGGGAGCAATCTGACCTCGTTTACAGACGGTGTTTAAGAAAGAACTGCAGATGCTGGAAAAATCGAAGGGCCTCGACCCGAAATGTCCCCATCCCTTCACTCCGTAGATGCTGCCTCACCCACAGAGGTTCTCCAGCATTTTTGTCTACCTTTTACAGACAGTGCTGCTCTGCCGAGATTATTGATGAGATGTTGACTGTCATCTTGGTAAGGAGTGTGTATAAACCGCTGTCAGAGTCATGGAGTGAACTTGAGATACCTGTCAACCATATTGACTATTCCTGCTTCAGGTATGATGTGATTTGAATAAGTGAAACTTTGCTTGTACACTCTGGAATTTAGAAGGATGCGAGGGGATCTTATTGAAACATATAAGATTGTTAAGGGTTTGGACACGCTAGAGGCAGGAAACATGTTCCCGATGTTGGGGGAGTCCAGAACCAGGGGCCACAGTTTACGAATAAAGGGTAAGCCATTTAGAACGGAGATGAGGAAACACTTTTTCTCAGAGTTGTGAGTCTGTGGAATTCTCTGCCTCAGAGGGTGGTGGAGGCCGGTTCTCTGGATACTTTTAAGAGAGCTAGATAGGGCTCGTAAAGATAGCGGAGTCAGGGGATATGGAGAGAAGGCAGGAACGATGATCAGCCATGATCAGATTGAAAGGCAGTGCTGGCTCGAAGGGCCGAATGGCCTACACCTGGGTCTATTGTCTATTGTCTATTGTTGTTTGCTGATTTATTTCAAGGGCAGGTAAATAATCTGCTGGCCCCTTCGGGCAAAGGAACGTTGAGTTGATAACGTTTCACTTGACCTATGTCTTTAACTAGTTGACACTGTATTTGGACACTGCCCAGTCCGTCGCCGGTACTTGGCACCCTGCACGGTCTTTGAGGACTCGGCTAATTTATGGTGTCTGCCACGGTAACTCCTGTGACAAGGACCAGAGAGAAGGTCATTGCAGCAACGTTTAAAAAGCACTTTGTGAATGCATCAGGGGGGAAATTAGTGATGGCAAGGCCTGTGGATGGTCATTCAAAATTACACTTGTTGGAAGAAACAGAGATAGACATGGACCACGTACAGCACCTCAAATTTTGCTTGGGCAACTTACAACCCAACGGTATGAAGGTGGACACAAAATGGTGCAGTAACTCAGCGGGTGAGGCAGCATCTATGGAGAGAAGGAATGGGTGACGTTTCGGGTCGAGACTAGTAGCGTGGATAAGGGAGAACCAGTGGATGTGGTATATCTGGACTTCCAGAAGGCTTTCGACAAGGTCCCACATAAGAGATTAGTATACAAACTTAAAGCATACGGTATTAGGGGTTCAGTATTGATGTGGATAGAGAACTGGCTGGCAAACAGGAAGCAAAGAGTAGGAGTAAACGGGTCCTTTTCACAATGGCAGGCAGTAACTAGTGGGGTACCACAGGGCTCAGTGCTGGGACCCCAGCTATTTACAATATATATTAATGATCTGGATGAGGGAATTGAAGGCAATATCCCAAGTTTGCGGATGACACTAAGCTGGGGGCAGTGTTCGCTGTGAGGAGGATGCTAGGAGACTGCAAGGTGACTTGGATAGGCTGGGTGAGTGGGCAAATGTTTGGCAGATGCAGTATAATGTGGATAAATGTGAGGTTATCCACTTTGGGGCAAAAACAGGAAAGCAGACTATTATTTAAATGGTGGCCGATTAGGAAAAGGAGATGCAGCGAGACCTGGGTGTCATGGTACACCAGTCATTGAAAGTAGGCATGCAGGTGCAGCAGGCAGTGAAAAAAGCGAATGGTATGTTAGCTTTCATAGCAAAAGGATTTGAGTACAGGAGCAGGGAGGTTCTACTTCAGTTGTACAGGGTCTTGGTGAGACCACACCTGGAGTATTGCGTGCAGTTTTGGTCTCCAAATCTGAGAAGGACATTATTGCCATAGAGGGAGTGCAGAGAAGGTTCACCAGACTGATTCCTGGGATGTCAGGACTGTCTTATGAAGAAAGACTGGATAGACTCGGTTTATACTCTCTGGAATTTAGGAGATTAAGAGGGGATCTTATAGAAACTTACAAAATTCTTAAGGGGTTGGACAGGCTAGATGCAGGAAGATTGTTCCCGATGTTGGGGAAGTCCAGGACAAGGGGTCACAGCTTAAGGATAAGGGGGAAATCCTTTAAAACCGAGATGAGAAAGACTTTTTTCACACAGAGAGTGGTGAGTCTCTGGAACTCTCTGCCACAGAGGGTAGTTGAGGCCAGTTCATTGGCTATATTTAAGAGTGAGTTGGATGTGGCCCTTGTGGCTAAGGGGATCGGAGGGTATGGAGAGAAGGCAGGTACGGGATACTGAGTTGGATGATCAGCCATGATCATATTGAATGGCGGTGCAGGCTCGAAGGGCTGAATGGCCTACTCCTGCACCTAATTTCTATGTTTCTATGTTTCTATGAATGTGGAGCAGAACAACAGACAGCCAACCATGTCATCTCTGGGTGCCCGCTCTACCACCCATTAAATGCAGCTCATGACACAGAGACAACAACCTGGCTGCTCACCACCCGGCTTGAGATCTAACTATTCCTTTGGTTTACGTTTCATTCGCAAGAAGAAGAAGTGCTGTGAACGTTGATTTCTCGCATCATTCTTGCATTCCTTCACTCCCCCATCCCGCCCTGGTCATCCTGCCAGTTCCACTGTTCGCACCCTTGTCCACCCCTCGTTATCACCTCTTCCCCAGCCAACAATGGGCCATTGTGGGCTCCACCCTTCCTTGGTCATCCGTTGCCGGCCTTCTATTTTTAGAGGCATAAGAGCCTGTCTCACGGCCAATTTTTGTTTGGCGACTGCCGGCACCATTGACTGACGTATCAGGTCACCGAAAAATTCGCGGCGTGACGCGGTGGTGACGTATGACGCGCGGCGTTTTTTCAAGTGCTGCAACATTTTTTTTGTCGCCGCTGAATTTTGAAGCGTTCAAAATCTTTTGGCAACATGATATGACGCCAAAATAAATAGCCATGTGGGACAAGGCCCTATAGAGCCTTACAGCTTGGAAGCAGGCTTACGGCCCAACTTTCCCACACTGGCCAACACTCCCATCTACACTAGTCCCACCTGTCTGCATTTGGCCCATATCCCCCCCCAACCTGTCCCAACCAAGCATTTTCTCACCTTCGGTTCCCATCCCTCTACTTTCAGTCTGAAGATGAGTCCCCGACCCGAAACGTCACCCATCCGTTTTCTCCAGAGATGCTGCCTGACCCGCAGAGTTACTCCAGTTACTTTGTGTGACTATCTTTGGTGTAAACCGGCATCTGCAGTTCCTCCCAACACATGGTTGCAGCAAAACTGTGTTCAGTGAGGTGCTCCGGCCTCAACTTTCATTATCGTCTCGCTTTCATTCAAAGCATTCATGAACAACAAGACAGAGATTTACACTAAAATGAAGAACGACAGGAACCATGCATAAATAACTGGCAGGGATTCGCGCTTGTCTTATGCGCTTTGCTGTATTGTCAATATAATATATTAGCTGAGCTTGTTTGAGTGCAGAGGTCATTTGGCAAGCTGGATTTTGGAGAGCATTGTCTCCAGTGTTATTGGTAAACACAGCTGGTTTGCAGATTTTTATAGAGATCCAGTTCCACAGGTTTAAACATGAGTTGCCAGGTAGGGATTTTAAGGGTGGCACGGTGGCGCAGCGGTAGAGTTGCTGCCTGACAGCGCCAGAGACCTGGGTTCGATCCTGACTACGGGCGCTGTTTGCACGGAGTTTGTACGCTTTTCCTGTGACCACGTTAGTTTCCTCCAACACGCCAAGACATATAGGTTTGTAGTTTAATTGGCTTCGGTAAAGACAGTAAATTGTTCCCTGTGTGTAGGATAGTGCAACTGTACGAGTGCTGGAGAAACTCAGCGGGTGCAGCAGCATCTATGGTGCGAAGGAGATAGGCAACAAAGGAAATAGGTAACGTTTCGGGCCGAAACCCGGAAGGGTTTCGTCCCGAAACGTTGCCTATTTCCTTCGCACCATAGATGCTGCTGCACCCGCTGAGTTTCTCCAGCACTTTTGTCTACCTTCATAGACACATAGAAACATAGAAATTAGGTGCAGGAGCAGGCCATTCGGCCCTTCGAGCCTGCACCGCCATTCAATATGATCATGGCTGATCATCCAACTCAGTATCCGGTACCTGCCTTCTCTCCATACCCCCAGATCCCTTCAGCCACAAGGGCCATATCCAACTCCCTCTTAAATATAGCCCACGAACTGGCCTCAACTACCTTCTGTGGCAGAGAATTCCACAGATTCACCACTCTCTGTGTGAAAAACGATTTTCTCATCTCGGTCCTAAAAGACTTCCCCCTTATCCTTAAACTGTGACCCCTTGTCCTGGACTTCCCCTCGGGAACAATCTTCCTGCATCTAACCTGTCCAACCCAAGAATTTTGTAAGTCTCTATGAGATCACCCCCTCAATCTTCTAAATTCCAGCGAGTACAAGCCAAGTCTATCCAGTCTTTCTTCATATGGAAGTCGTGCCATCCCAGGAATCAGTCTGGTGAACCTTCTCTGTACTCCCTCTATGGCAAGAATGCCTTTCCTCAGATTAGGAGACCAAAACTGTACGCAATACTCCAGGTGTGGCCTCACCAAGACCCTGTACAACTGCAGTAGAACCTCCCTACTCCTGTACTCAAATCTTTCGCTATGAATGCCAACATACCATTTGCTTTCTTCACAGCCTGCGGCACCTGCATGCCTACTTTCAATGACTGGTGTACCATGACACCCAGGTCTCGCTGCATCTCCCCTTTTCCTAATCGGTCACCATTCAAATAATAGTCTACCTTCCTGTTTTTGCCATCAAAGTGGATAACCTCACATTTAGGCAAATGTGCAACAAAATATTAGACAAATAGGCAACAAAGGAAATAGGCATAGGAAATAACCCAGAGGGTTTCGTCCCGAAACGTTGCCTATTTCCTTCGCACCATAGATGCTGCTGCACCCGCTGAGGTTCTCCAGCACTTTTGTCTACCTTCGATTTTCCAGCATCTGCAGTTCCTTCTTAAATACTGTACGAGGATCACTGGTCAGCACGGACTGGGTGGGCAGAAGGGCCTGTTTCCGTGCTGTATCTCTAAACTAAAGGTAACCAACATGCCTCATGGTATATGTTATATTTTATATTTTATATCTTATATTTTGCTGCGCTTTTGCAGATTTTTATTTCTTGCCATCTCACAAAGTAATACAATCCTCGAAATTAAGTCTTATTTTAGTACCTGCGTTACTTCCCATTCTATTTTTCAAAAGCATTTTTGTGGTGAATCTGTGGAATTCATTGCCACAGACAGCAGTGGAGGCCAAGTCAATGGGTACTAATATTTGTGGAGTATGCACATTCTCCCAGTGACCGCGTGGGTTTCCTCCGGGTGCTCTGGTTTCCTCCCACATCCGAAAAGAAATGTGGGTTAATTGGCCATCTGTAAATTGCCCCCGGGAGCGGATGAGGAAGTGGGATTACAGAGAACTAGTGTGAATGGGTGATTGATGGTCGCTATGGACTTTGTGGGCTGAAGGGCCTGTTTCCGTGCTGTAAATCTCCAAAATCCAACGTAAACCTGAGTAACATTATCTGCACTGGTTGAATGCGCGGAGTCTTTTACCCAGGCGAGGGGAATCAGGAACCAGAGGACATAGGTTTAAGGTGTATGGGGCAAGATTTAATAGGAACCCAAGGGGCAACTTTTTTACTTGGAGTAGTGTGTGCATGGAATGAGCTGTCAGAGGAGGTAGTTGAGGCATTTGAAAGAAACTTGGACATGTACATAGATAGAAGAGCTTTAGTGGGATAAGGGCCAAACATGGGTAAATGGGACTAGTTTAAATGGGGCATTTATGTTGGCAGGAATTGTGCCAAAGGGTTTGTTTCCTTGCGGTTTGAATCTATGAGTCTGCATCTCCATCTTACTAAGATGCAGTAATATTTCATCAGGTTTGCCATTTTAACATGAAATTAAATACGCCATAAGGCCACATAGAACTTATTACTACGGTCAGTTTGTACTTTGGCCCAACTTGCCCACACTGGCCAACATGTCCCAGTACACTAGTCCCACCTGCCTGCGTTTGGTCCATATCCTTCAGAACCTATCCTATCCATGTACCTGCCTAACTGTTTCTTAAACGATGGGATAGTCCCAGACTCAGCTGCCTCATCTGGCAGCTCGTTCCATACACCCACCACCCTTTGTGGGAAAAAAGTTACACCTCGGATTCCTATTGCATCTTTTCCCTTTCACTTTCAATCCATGTCCTCTGGTCCTCGATTCCCCTACTCTGGGCAAAAGACTCTGTGCATCTACCCGATCTAGTCCCCTCATGACTTTATACACCTACATAAGATCACCCCTCATCCTCCTGTGCTCCATGGAATAGAGACCCAGCCTACTCAACCTCTCCCTGTAGCTCACACCCTCAAGTCCTGGCAACATCTTCATAAATAGTGTCGGAGGGGAAGAAATTAGAAGCAAATTCCCATATTTTTCAGTTATTTTAACATTTATTTGGTTGGACCTAAAAGCTTGACTGTCTAATTTTATAATTTCATAAGTGACGAGTGCAGAATTAGGCCATTCGGCCCATCGAGTCTACTCAGTCATTCAATCATGGCTGATCTATCTCTCCCTCTCAAACCCCATTCTCCTGCCTTCTACCCCATAACCCGCACTAATCAAAAACCTGTCTATCTCTGCCTTAAAAATATCCACTGACTTGGCCTCCACAGCCGCCTGCGGCAATGAGTTCCACAGATTCACCACCCTCTGACTAAAGATTTTCCTCCTCATCTCCTTAAAGGAACACCCTTTATATTCTGAGGCTGACCTCTGGTCCTAGACACTCCACTAATGAACAAGAAAGAGGGGTAGATAATTTGATATTTTAATCTAGTACTGAAGGCTAGCATGATTGTGTACAACTGATAAAATGTAGTGACGACGTGTTGGATGAACTTTTTGTAACTTTGTCTGCGCCAGAAACGTGGCGACTGTTTGACAATAGACAATAGGTGCAGGAGTAGGCCATTCGGCCCTTCGAGCCAGCACCCCAATTCAATGTGATCATGGCTGACAATCCCCAATCAGTACCCCGTTCCTGCCTTCTCCCCATATCCCCTGACTCCGCTATCTTCAAGAACCCTATCTAGCTCTCTCTTGAAAGCATCCATAGAACCGGCCTCCACCGCCCTCTGAGGCAGAGAATTCCACAGATTCACCACTCTCTGTGTGGAAAAAGTGTTCTGCCTCGGTGAAGTCTACTGAAATAATTTATCGGATCGTATGCAAAACAAGCATTAATTATCTTTAAATCATAGCCACAAAATTTGCATTGTTTTCAATAAAATCTAACTTTTAGTTTATCAAAAGAGTTTTGTTCAATGCAAGTCAGGCTACCACCAGAGGAAACATAGAAACATAGAAACATAGAAATTCGGTGCAGGAGCAGGCCATTCGGCCCTTCGAGCCTGCACCGCCATTGAATGTGATCATGGCTGATCATCCAACTCAGTATCCTGTACCTGCCTTCTCTCCATACCCCCTGATCCCTTCAGCCACAAGGGCCACATCCAACTCCCTCTTAAATATGGCCAACGAACTGGCCTCAACTACCTTCTGTGGCAGAGAATTCCACAGATTCACCACTCTCTGTGTGAAAAACGATTTTCTCATCTCGGTCCTAAAAGACTTCCCCCTTATCCTTAAACTGTGACCCCTTGTCCTGGACTTCCCCAACATCGGGAACAATCTTCCTGCATCTAGCCTGTCCAACCCCTTAAGAATTTTGTAAGTCTCTATGAGATCACCCCTCAATCTTCTAAATTCCAGCGAGTACAAGCCGAGTCTATCCAGTCTTTCTTCATATGGAAGTCGTGCCATCCCAGGAATCAGTCTGGTGAACCTTCTCTGTACTCTCTCTATGGCAAGAATGTCTTTCCTCAGATTAGGAGACCAAAACTGTACACAATACTCCAGGTGTGATCTCACCAAGACCCTGTACAACTGCAGTAGAACCTCCATGCTCTTGTACTCAAATCCCTTTGCTGGGAAAGATGAACACTGAATATTAAGCATGATTGGCTCTAGAAGATAGACACAATGCTTTAGTAACTCAGCGGGACAGGCAGCATCTCTGGATAGATGGGTGACATTTCGGGTCGAGACCCATCAGACTGAAAGTCAGGGGAGAGGGAAACACAGAGATAAGGAAGTGTAAGGTGTGAAAGCGAGACAAAGGGGAGGGAGATCGAGGAAAATGTAGAATAGATCATTGTTAGCTCTGAAAAGGTAACAGCAAAGCAGAGATAAAATGTAGTCGGAGACAGTCAGATTGGTCGGGGAACTGGGAGGGGATGGAGAGAGAGAAGGAAAGCAAGGGTTACTTGAAGTTAGAGAAGTCAATGATCATACCACTGGGGTTTAAGCTGCCCAAGCGAAATATGAGGTGCTGTTCCTCCAGTTTGCGCTGGGCCTCACTCTGACAGTGGAGGAGGCCCAGGACAGAAAGGTCAGTGTGGGAATGGGAAGGGGGAGTTAAAGTGCTGAGCAACCGGGACATCAGGTGGGTTTAGGTGGACTGAGTGGAGGGGTTCAGCGAAGCGATCGCCGAGCCTGCGCTGGTCTCGCCAAGATTATAGACATACATGTGTGTGTATATACATGTATCAGTATAGGATTATAGAATTATATACAGTGCTATCTTCTTCACTTTCATGTGCTGGGGCAGAGGGGGAAGGCCGCGGACGGCAACAGCTCATCAGGATTTCATTGTTCTTTATCTCTCCACATCATCACCTATATCTCTCGTGTCCCTAACCAGTCTGAAGAAAGGTCTCGACCCAAAACATCACCCATTCCCTCTCTCCAGAAATGCTGCCTGTCCCGCTGAGTTACTCCAGCATTTTGTGTCTATTTTAGATTTGTGATGAGACACAATAGCAGCTCTCTGATCAACAGATACTCTGCTGCCCATTTCCTCCTTAAAATTTATATTCTTGCAGTTATATTTCCACAACAGCTATTCAAATTTAATGTGTATGCAAATTAATTGACAGAATATATGCTCGGAATTCAAAATTAAGTAGAGGAGTTACAACAGGAAATTCAAAATTTTATATAGAAGTCTCGTGATGAGACTTTGCGAAGAACCCTCCAGCCCGCATGCGCGTCAATGCGCCGGCGCATGGCGTGAGATACGGATGCATTCAGAAATGCTCTTTCGGGTAAGGTGAATTTTCCTTTGCAGGAATGGTGCAGCGGGCTCGGAGATGCTGACAGGCGCGACCCGTACAGCAACCAGCGTTGAAGCTACGGAAGGGAGCAGGCGGCCCGGCCTCGGAGTAACTGGCAGGCGCGACTTGCTCAGTAATCCACCAAGGCTCCGATATGGAGCAGCCTGCCGCACCGGGATCGGAGACGCTGGCAGGCGCGACCTGCACAGCAACCTCCGTTTAAAGCTCCGAAAGGGAGCAGTTTGGATGTGCTGACGATATTCAAGTTGGAGATAGATTGAGACTGTTCATAAACAGGTGTGGACAGATAACCTCTGATCCTTTCAGCTTACTAATCACAAATGGTTATAAGATTGAGTTCCTAGCTGATCAATTTCCTCCGCGGCAAGGAAAGCCAAGACTCCCGTATATATGGTCATAAGAGGAAACTATGGCTATCCAAGTTTAATAGGGAAACTACACAAATAGGGTGTGATTGAGCAGTCTGCCCGTAATCAAGAGGGCTATATTTCTAATATCTTCCCAAGGTTGAAGAATAGTGGAGGATACCGAATCTCTCTAGGGTTTAGCTAGTCTGAACACATGCTTGGAATATACCCATTTTTAGATGGATATCTTTCATTCAGCAAAATAGCTGATTACAGAGGATTGCTTTATGGCCTCAATCAATCTCAAAGATGCATACTATTCAGTACCAATACACGAGAACCACACGATATCTGTAGGTTATCTGGCAAGGCCAGTTGCGGCAATTTTATGCACTAACTTAGGGGTTGAGTTCAGCCCTAGGCTATTTACAAAGACTCTAAAGCCAACGTTGCCTTACTCAGATCTAAAGGGCATATTATTGGGGTTTTTTTTAGATGATATGCTCATTGTAGGGAAGAGATCGGGTGTCACAGAGTTAGCTGTTTCAGCAACAAAGGCACTCCTAGAATATCTAAGGTTTGTTATTCATCCTAGGAAAGTCCATACTCGAGCCAACAACATTTATTACATATCTAGGGATTGTCATAAACTCTGCAGATATGTCTGTGACCCTACCCACAGATAAGAAATGGAATATTGTAGAGGCATGCACAGGGTATAAATATCGGAAGATGCCTCTAAAGATAATTCAAGACAAGGCCAAATTGGCCTATTCAACAACATGAATTCTAGTAGTGCCAAATTCAACCATTGTAAATAGGTCTGCTGAAAGAAGCTCCTGTATTTGCTCACAGGCACGAGCAGTGGTTAGTTCAACCTAACACTCGTGCATTTATCACTGCATGGCTGTATGGAAAACATTTGTGACGAGACACATGTGAGCTACTTTGAAACAGAAGTAGCAGAGGTTTGGGGGGGGGGGGGGAAATAAAACAATGGGAAAAAGTTCTGTGGGGATGCACAGCTGAACTACTTTAAGGCAGAAGTAGCTGACGTTTGGAATTTCTTTCAGTTTTGTTTTTTGAGAAGCGTCTAAGTTACAGCGCTATTAGCACTGCTCACAGTGCTTTATCATTGCACTTAGTGCTTGGGCTGGGACAACAGACTATAGGCACTCATCCATTGGTGTCAAAGTTCGTTAAAGGTGTCTTTAATATGAACCCTCCAAGGCCTAGATATAATGAAGTGTGGAATGTGAAAGTAGTTTGAAGTTTGCTTCGCAACCTGGCACCAGCTGCATCGCTGACATTGGAACAGCTCACTCATAAATTAGTGATGCTTATGGCACTTATTTCAGCGCAAAGAGCTCAGTCTTTGCACTAACTCTGTCTGGATAGCTCTGCTGTAACTGACAAGAAAGTGGTCATTTATTGTGGATGATCTGATAAAGCAGATCAGGCCAGGCACGGTGGGGTATAAGTTAGATCTGGCAGCATACCCACCGGATCGGAGATTGTGTGTTGTTATTTATGTGAACAAGTACATGGAGGTTACTAAAAACCTTCGAGATGAGGAAAAGCTTTCTTCATAAGTTATAAAAGCCACACAAGAGGTCAGTGCAGATTATTTCTTGATGGATAAAGTGTACGCTGTTGAAAGCGGGAGTGAATACTGGTATTTTCAAGTCTCACTCTACCAGGGCTGCAGCCACATCGGCAGCTATAGAATGGAGGCTCCTCTTTATCACATTCTTGCAACAGCAGGATGGTCAGAAGAACGCACTTTTCGGAAGTTTAATAATAAACGATTAACAGATCTGGACAATTTGCAGATAAAATTCTGGGTTATGTTAATTAAGACATTTGTCTAACCCCGATGCAATGGGACTTTGGTTCTGTTAAGGGCGATATACATGTATGTAAAATTAGCATCATGTTTGAATGGCCTGTTTTTTCTTTCAACCATTAATGGTTTATCTATGTTGTGTGTTCACATACAGATTGGCTTACTGCATGAAACCACAGAGCTTCGAAGGCTTCACACAGTCTCATCACGAGACTTCGATATAAAATAGAAAGATTAAACAAGAACTTACCGTTTGAAGTTTGATCTTTATTTTATGAGAAGTTAGAGTGAGAGACTACGTGCCCTCCACTCCCAACCCTGAATCTCATGAAGATCATTCGGTAAGTCAAGCGTTGTTAATCTTTCTATAGTTTAATTTTGTGCAAGTGGTCTGTGGTTTCACACAGTTGCTTTGAACATTGACACGCATGCGGGCTGGCAAGTTCTTCACGTAATCCCTCACTTCAACTTTTCATAAAATAAAGATCAAACTTCAAGCGGTAAGTTCTTGTTTAATCTTTCTATTTAACTTTATTTGTCTGAGCTTGACGTAACACCATTTCAAACAGTTGTTTTTCGTCCAAATATTCCACTGAATTCAATTTTGGTTTCACTGGGTATGACAAATTCTGTATGACAACTGCTTGGGAAAGTATATCGTATTTGGATGAAAAGACGCCCACTTTGATGATTTCTCTCTTTCCACAGACATATTGTGCCGCTGGTTAATCTTCCCAGAACTTTGCTTTTGGATTTTGATCGCCAATATCTGCAATATTTTTCCTTTGTATTAATACTTGTACCTATTACTTTTTCAAAACTATTCTAAGGGTGGCAAGGTGGCGCAGTGGTAGAGTTGCTGCCTTACAGCGCCAGAGACCTGGGTATCGATCCTGACTCCGGGTGCTGCCTGCACGGAGTTTGCACGTCTTCTCTGTGACTGCGTGGGTTTTCTCCGGGTGCTCCGGTTTGTCTCGCACTCCAAAGACGTACAGGCACAATTTTTCTGCCTACATTTCCTTCTTGTCACCTAATACATTGATCGCAAATGCTGATAATCTGCTTGGCATATTGGTAATTGGAAATCAATCCAGGAACTCAGTCGATTACCAATGGCAATGAATACAGCATTATGCAGCAATCTCGTTGGGAATTCCAGTGAGCGTGAATTAGCAGCCCTTTGCTTTAAGTATCCTTGAACTAATTCTATTCCCAGCTACAGTACTCGCAATGCACATAAAAGTAATTAAATTGATCTTCTGGAAAGAATAACCCTGTTAATTTGAGAGGACTGTATATTCTATTGGAAGTAAACCACCGACATTGCTTCAGGCTCTGGGGGTTCGAGTCCTTCAGTTTATCGTTGAATTAATGTACATTCAAATGACATTTTCTAGTATTTAGTTGAGTTTAGAGATACAGTGCGGAAACAGGCCCTTCGGCCCACTGAATCTATGCTGACCAGTGATCCCCGCACACTAAAGGGCCTGTCCCACTTGGCGATTATTTTTCAGCATCATTGGCTGACGAATCAGGTCACAGAAAAATTTGTGGCGTGATGCGGCGTGATGACGTGTTGACGCGCGGTGGTTTTTGAAGCGTCGCAACATTTCTTTTGTCGCCGCTGGATTTTTGAAATGATCAAAATATTTTGGTGACCCTGATATGACGCCGGCAGCTGCCGGAACATTCGCCAAGTGGGACGGGCCCTTTATAATTTCCTACACACACTCGGGACATTTTACAATTTTTACCAAAGCCAATTAGCCTACAAACCTGTATGCCTTTTGAATGTTTTTGGAGGAAACCGGAGCGTCCGGTGAAAACCCACGCAGGTCACGGGGAAAACGTACAAACTCCGTACAGACAGTACCCGGGCCTCTGGCGCTGCGAGGCAGCAACTCTACCACTGTGCCACCAGTGGCCATTTGGCAGTTCTGGGTTTCCCAGTGGCACTAACTAACCCTGGGGAGGCAAGTGAAACAAAGCCTGCAAGAGGATATTTAAAGTATTCTGTCATATTCTCCTTGCTGCTACAGATGAATAGGTTTCCAAACGCGTTGTGCTGCTGCAAGGAAGGACTTAATTGTTCCGTTTCGTTATATATAACGATAAAACACTCTTGACTCTCTGATATTCCTTCCGGTGCAATCTGTGTGGTTTAGATTTGTTATTTTGACATGTACATGTACAGGTGCAGTGAAAAGCTTCATTTTGCTAGCTATCCAAACAGATCAGATAGTACAATACCTAAGAATAAGAATATAAGAATAAGTTTATTGGCCAACTAGTCACATACAAGGAATTTGCCTTGGTGCTCCGCCCGCAAGTGACAACATGACATACAGTGACAGTTAGGAATGACACATAGAACATTAATAGAATATTGACTGGCCTTGAGGGGGATACGACATATATTGCCTGAAGTAGATTCATATTGCCCGAGTCGAAGACGATATCAGTCAATATTGTTATTATTACCCATTATCAGACATCTAGAGGAAAATCTGAACATCTCATATGATATGAATGTATCTATACATTTTGCAATATGCATTGCAACATTGTAAATAAGGGTACTAAAACCATTCCAACATTGTAAATAAGGGTACTAAAACAATGTAACATTTATGTTTCATTTATGTAATTTATGTAATTCATTTATGTGACAATGTGAAGGTCGAACTTTTAAATCGCGAACCTCTTCTCGCAACCGGCTGCCATTTTGTTTGTTTTGAGAATAAATTTTAAATTTCGCACGCAGCGTCACGTTGCCAAGTTCCCGGATGTGAGACCAGGGGAATATAAGACTATATTCCCCGCTGTTTAAACAGGTAAAGTCCATTGGCGTTCGCTAGAAAGGGGAATATAAGAAAATATTCCCCTGTTACCCCTGCTGGCAGTAAAAAGGAAGGGAATACAATTTCGTAAAAGCATACCTCAGATGGGTGATATGGGTAATAATAAACATTATTGATTAAACATGTGAATAAAAATAAAATACCAGAGCAAAAGGAGGCTACAGATTTTTGGGTATTGAGTAGAGCTACTACTCGTGGAAAAAAGCTGTTTTTATGTCTGTTCTCATATACAATCGAGCCAAACATAAGTACAATAGGTTGAGCAAAGGGGAAGATACAGAGTGCAGAACATACAGTAGTTCTCAGCATTGTAACGCATCAGATCCAGAGACAAAGCAGATAGCACGGGAGCTTTTTTTTATTTTGTAAAATATTTTTATTAGAAGTAAATACATATTAAGAAGAAATAATATAAAATCGAAAAAAAGGAAACATAATATTCGTCACATACATTCTTAATATTTTTAAAATTCACAGTCATTCTTATTTATATTTCTATATTTTTTATTATTTTATAACAGCAGGAAGTAAAGAGAAATAATAAAAAGAAAAAGAAATAAGATAGAAATAAAAAATCAATAAAATGAGTGGAGTATTAAGCAGGATATTCTTCATTGGAGATATATTTGTGGTCTATTGTATATAATTCTTCATCTATTCCTTCATTCAGGCTTCAGTCAGGGCCTTGAACCGGACCACCTTAACCCTTTAAGTATTCAATAAATGGAGACCATATTCCTCTGAATTGATCTAGCCCGTCCATTAGGACAAGTCTTAATCTTTCCAGGCACACGGGAGCTTTTAAGAGGCATTCAGGTCGGCTCGTGAATATGGAGGGATATGGATCATGTGTGGGCAGAGGAGGTTAGTTTATCTTGGCATCGTGTTTGGCGCAGATATTGTGGCCGAAGGGCCTATTGCTGTGCTATGCTGCTTTCTATCGACTACAACCACAATGGAAACATTGCCACGGGGACGTGGAGAGACAGCTTGTAGTGGTGGGTGCCTGGAACACTGCTGTGGGTGCTGGTGGCAGCAGGTACAACAGTGGGACTTAAGGGGATTTTAGACAGGCCCATGGAGGTACAATGAATGGAAGGACATGGATCAAGTTTGTGCAGCTGAGGTTAGTTGGTCTTGGCATCAGGTTCGGCACAGACATTGTGGGCCGAAGGGCCTGTTTCCGTGCTGTTCTTTGTTCAATGTTCTATGTCTTCATGTGCCTAGAGGCCAAATAATGATCCCCATAGTAAGGATAGTAACCAAATAATGCTCCTCACCATGCTTTTGTATGTTAGGGCCTGGTCTAATGAAGAATTGATACCAGCTTATCCCAGAAGATAGCAGAGTAAATGATTGGTACTGTCAATTTTTCATAAATTCATGTGATAGGAGCAGAATTAGGCCATTCGGCCCATCAAGTCTACTCCGCCATTCAATCATGGCTGATCTATCTCTCCCTCTCAACCCCATTCTCCTGCCTTCTCCCCATAACCCCTGACACCCGTACTAATCAAGAATCTATCTATCTCTGCCTTAAAAATGTCCATTGACTTGGCCTCCACAGCCAAGTCAAGCTCCACAGAATTCCACAGATTCACCACCCTCTGACTAAAGAAATTCCTCCTCGTCTCCTTGCTCCAGGAATGTCTTTTTAATCTGAGGTGATGACTTCTAATCCTAGACTCTCCCACTAGTGGAAACATCCTCTGCACATCCACTATCCAAGCCTTTCACTATTCGGTAAGTTTCAATGAGGTCCCCCCTCATCCTTCTAAACTCAATCGAGTACAGTCCCAGTGACCAGGCTTGTATACTTTGGTGTTTAGAAGGATGAGAGGGGATCTTATTGAAACATATAAGATTATTAAGGGTCTGGACACGCTAGAGGCAGGAAACATGTTCCCGATGTTGGGGGAGTCCAGAACCAGGGGCCACAGTTTAAGAATAAGGGGTGAGCCATTTAGAACGGAGACGAGGAAGCACTTTTTCCTCACAGAGAGTTGTGAGTCTGTGGAATTCTCTGCCTCAGAGGGCGGTGGAGGCCGGGTCTCTGGATGCTTTCAAGAGAGAGCTAGATAGGGCTCATAAAGATAGCGGGGTCAGGGGATATGGGGAGAAGGCAGGAACGGGGTACTGATTGTGGATGATCAGCCATGATCACATTGAATGGCGGTGCTGCTTGGAAGGGCCGAATGGCCTACTCCTGCACCTGTTGTCTATTGACAATGGACATTTTGCTGATTTTGATTTGGTGTGCGCTAATGCGCCATTGTTGTTCATCGTTCGATCAAACGTTGGTGCTGTCACTTCATGATGCACGTTGCTTGTTAATGCCTCGCTTGTAGGTGGCGCGTCTGTGTGCAGTTGTCTCCATAGCAACCAAGGTTTGGCCTTGATTAGCGGCTGCCTTTGTCTGATAGATAATGGCCATTGTTGTTCACATCTCTTAGATCTGTCGCTCGCAACCAGAACTATCGCATCATAAAATGGCCATGTTGCTCAAATCTTTCCCACACACGTTCACACACGTTATCGGAGTGGAATTAGGCCGTTCGGCCCATCGTGTCCACTCCGCCATTCAATCATGGCTGATCTAATCCCGTTTTCCTGCCTTCTCCCCGTAACCCTTGACACCCGTTCCAATCAAGAATCTGTCTGTCTCTGCCTTAAATATATCCACTGACTTTGCCTCCGCACAAGGAGTTCCACAGATTAACTACCCTCTGAGTAAAGAAGTTCCTCCTCACCTCCTGTCTAAAAGAGCGGCCTTAATTCTGAGGCTGTAACCTTTTCCTAGGGTGGAGGATTCTACAACTAGAGGGTTCAAACTTTAGGTGAGAGGGGAAGAGATTTAAGACGGATCTCGGGGGCAACTGTTTCACTTAGAGGGTACTCAGTATCTGAATGAGCAGCCTGAGTGAGCACACCGTTAGAGTTGCTGCCTTGCAAAAACCCGGGTTCGAACCTGACCACGGGTGCTCTCCGACTTAGTTTGAAAATTAAATACCCTTCAGCTGCCTTGGTGCTTATTCCATGAACATGTCGAAAATAATGGCAATATTCAGTGTTAGGAAATATGAG
This sequence comes from Okamejei kenojei, assembly GCA_035221665.1. Lineage (NCBI taxonomy): Eukaryota > Metazoa > Chordata > Chondrichthyes > Rajiformes > Rajidae > Okamejei > Okamejei kenojei. Next base: position 4,636,965 of record CM069147.1, on the reverse strand, counting down.
AGTCTTTTCCTTCTCTCCAGAGATGCTGCCTGACCGACTGAGTTAGTCCAGCTTTTTGTGTCTATCTTCAGAGTAATTAGTAAGATGAACACAAAATATAAAAGGAGCTCCCTGACAATCCAGCTGGATAATCTTTCACCTAAGGTGAGCTCAAAATGCTGGAGTAACTCAGCGGGACGGGCTGAGAAGGGTCGAGACCCTTCATCTAAACAGTCTTTGAAGTGAAATAGGCAAAAAGTACCACCGGAAACTGGAGGAGCAGCACCTCATATTCCACTTGGGCAGCCTGCACCCTAGTGGCATAAACATTGACTTCTCCAATTCCCGGTAGGCCTTGCTGTCTCCTCCCCTTCCCAGCTCTCCCTCAGCCCTCTGGCTCCTCCTCTTCCTTTCTCCTTTCTTCTCCCCTCCCCCCCCCCCCCCCCTCCCACCCAACGGGATCCTGACCACGAGTGCTCTCTGCACGAAGTTTGCACCTTCTCCCCGTTTTCTCCGGGTGCTCCGGGTTCCCCCCACACTCCAAAGATGTACAGGTTCGTCGGTTTAATTGGCTTCTGTAAAAATTGTCCCTGGTGTGGACGGCAGTGTTAGTGTACGGGCTGGCCGGCGCGGACCCGGTGGGCCGAAGGGCCTCGTCCCGTGCTGTACCTCGGTGCAGTTACGGCTTTTAAAAGACATTTGGACAGACACCTAGATGGGAAAAGTCTGAAGAAGGGTCTCAACCCAAAAGGTCAGCTATACCTTCTCTCCTGACCCATTGAGTTACTCCAGCATTTCGTGTCTATCTTTGGTGTAAGCCAACATCTGCAGTTCCTTCCGATGCATGGGGGATAAGGACTGTGTATCAAATGCAAGCAAAAGGGACTAACTCAATTTGCCAGTTTGGTCAGCATGGACATGATGGGCCGAAGGGCCATTTTCCATGCTGTAACCCCCTATGCCTCTGTATGACTTTGCCCCTGTAGATAGGGCATGGTTGCACCAATTCTCAGATCCTGAATCCATACCCAGTTGCGGCCACAAATAACATTGTCCCCCCCATAGCTATCTGCACTACACTTCTTCCCATCCTGCTTCCTGTAAGGACTCTATCCCCTGCTCCCAATTCCCCCGTCTATGCCGCCTCTGCGCCCAGGATGAGGTGTTCCATACTAGGGCATTGGAGATCTTCTCATTATTTAGGGAACGGGGGTTCCCCTCTCCCATTATAGATGAGGCTCTCACCAGGGTCTCATCTATATCCCGTAACTCTGCTCTTACTCCCCATCCCCCCCACGCCTAACAAGGACAGAGTCCCCCTTGTCCTCGCCTTCCACCCCATCAGCCGTCGCATACAACAAATAATCCTCCGATATTTTCGCCACCTCGAACGGGATCCCACCACTGGCCACATCTTCCCATCTCCTCCCCTTTCTGCTTTCTGCTTTCTGCAGAGACCGCTCCCTCCGGAACTCCCTGGTCAATTAGTTCCCTTCCCACCCAAACCGCCCCTTCCCCCGGTACTTTCCCTTGCAACCGCAGGAAATGCAGCACTTGCCCCTTTACCTCCCTCCTCGACTCCATCCAAGGACCCAAGCAGTCTTTCCAGATAAGGCAGAAGATCACCTGCAGCTCCTCCAACCTCATCTACTGCATCCACTGTTCCAGGTGTCAACGTCTCTACATCGGCGAGACCGAGCGCAGGCTGGGCGATCGCTTCGCTGAACACCTCCGCTCTGTCCGTGTTAACCAACCTAATCGCCCGGTTGCTCAGCATTCCAACTCCCAATCCCATTCCCAATCTGACCTTTCTGTCCTGGGCCTCCTCCATCTCAGAGTGAGGCCCAGCGCAAATTGGAGGAACAGCACCTCATATTTCACTTGGGCAGTTTACACCCCAGCGGTATGAACATTGACCTCTAATTTCAGATAGCCCTCGCTGTCTCTCTCCTTCCCCTCTCCTTCCCAGTTCTCCCACAAGTACTGTCTCTTCTACTGTCTCCGCCTACTTCCTTTCTCCCCACCCCCCCCCCCCGACATCAGTCTGAAGAAGGGTCTTGACCCGAAACGTTGCAAATTCCTTCGCTCCATAGATGCTGCCTCACCCGCTGAGTTTCTCCAGCATTTGTCTACCTTCGATTTTTCCAGCATCTGCAGTTCTTTCTAAAACAAACAGCATTTTCAATTCATTTCCAGATCAATAGCAGTTCCCAGGCCTTGGGAGAAAATAACATCCATTTGTTGCATGCTTAATAACTTTACCTTTAGAAAGAGATTCCATACATCTCAGGGATTAGAATGGCAACGGAACTGGTTACGTTTTATTTTAGAAATACAGCAGAGAAACAGGCCCTGCTGAAAGTTGATCACCCGTTCACACTAGTTCTGTGTTATACCACTTTCTCATCCACTCCCTACACTCTCCATTTATTTATTTAATCTATTTAATCTATTTATTTATTTATTTAACATGTGTTTTTGTTAGAAGTAAGTACAGTAATGTGGTACCTAAGTACCTGATACATACATACACACACGTTACCATTCTTGTACAACTTCTTAATGTTAATTTAATAATAAAGGAGCAGTGTTAGAAAAAGGGAAATAGAGAGTGTCGAGATAGATAGACAAGAGAGTAGAAACAGATAGCGAGAGAGGCAGAGAGCAGAGATAAGAAGCTAAGGAGATTGAAAAAAAAGAGAGAAAATAGAAAGAAAAGAAATTAGGAGAGATGTACCTATTTAATATCTTTACCCATCCATCACCCGGTTCTGAACCATTTAATTTCTAAGGTTGTGTTATGTTGCACCATATGCTTGTAAGAAGTCGATAAAAGGAGACCAAGTCTTTAAGAATTGGTCCACTTTGCCTAGTAGGAGGAATCTCATTTCTTCAAGATGCAGCGTTTCCGGCATATTTGAAATCCACATTTTGAACGTTGGTGTGGATGCGTTTTTCCAAAAGGTAAGTATAAGTTTTCACTCCCTACACTCTAGGGGCAATTTTACAGCAGCCAATTAGCCTGCAAACCCGCACGTCTTCGGGATGTGGGAGGAAACCCATTCGCTCGCAGGGAGAGCGTGCGAACTCCACACAGACAGCACCGGAGGTGAGGATGCAACCCGGGTCTCTGGCGCTGTGTGCCAATTGTCTCCATATTTTGTTCCTTGAATTGGTGTTCCCCATTAGCGTGCTGTCGCTAATGACAGCCAATTGAAACTGTGGGAGCAGCTTGGAACAAAAGATTCTGACCGTCGTGTGGAATCTATTTGTAAGAGGAATTATGTGGCGCCGTTTTCGCACACTTCAGTGCTTCGACTGAAACCGCCGTGTAAGCTGCTATTTTTGTGTCCCGTCAGCACTGCTTGGTTCAATATGTTCCACTGAAAGAGTTTGATGGAATAATCCGATGTTGTGGCATTTCTTTGTTTTTCCCTTTGACACTAATGCAGTGAGGTAGTAAAGAACAAAGCACTTGTGATATCTCATCTTTCAGATGTACATTGATGAAACATCCCTGACTTATTTTATCTTCATCCCCACTCGGCGAGTGGCTTCCTTTAAAGCAAAAAAAAATTCTGTGGCGTTCCACAATTAAATCAGTACAGCCAGTAAGTGATTATAGTGGTAAATGCAGCTCCGGTTAGGTTGTGAAAGCAGTCACTGTATCCAGCACTTTTAGACATCACTTCCAATGATGTTACATCTCAATCTTCCCACTCACTGAGAGCAGAGAGAAATGTGTACGTCTTTAGGGAGAAGACAGCAAATAAAATATAGCTTACTGTGGAAAAGCCTGAAGAGTTTCTATCGTTGCGCTATAAGTAAATGAAGACCTATCGCTTGTCCTGTTTTTTTTTTTTCCCTTAGGTTTCATTTCGGTGATATCTTTTTTTTTAAAAGGAAAAGAAGTCTTGCGTTTTTAGCGTGATGACTCTTTTTCAGTGGAGATTTCCGAAACTCTAAATTTGTTCAGTTGACAACGATTTTGGAGTGTAGGAAGAAACAATAGGTGAAACAGTCACTGTGATCATCCACAGTCAGTACCCCGTTCCTGCCTTCTCCCCATATCCCTTGACTCCGCTATCTTTAAGAGCTCCGTCTAACTCTCTCTTGGAAGCATCCAGAGAATCCGCCTCCACTGCCCTCTGAGGCAGAGAATTCCACAGATTCACAACTCTCTGGGTGAAAAGGTTTTTCCTCCAACCGGAGCACCTGGAAAAAGCCCATGCCCATGCTGTCACAGCAGGGAGAAGGTACAAACTCCACACAGACAGCTCCAGAGGTCAGGATCGAACCTGGGTCTCTGGCACTGCCAGGCAGCAACTCTGCCCGTTGTACCAGTGTGCCGCCTGTCTCTATCATCCATGGTTGTTTTCTAATGTACAAGGTATATGATAACTCTGACTGAACCATGAGCACATGTCTTTACACTACTAGTTTAGTTTATTGTCATGTGTACTGAGGTACAGTGAAAAGCTATCCAGCTAGCGAAAAGACAATACATGATTACAACTGAGCTATTTACAGTGCGTAGGTACATGGTAAGGGAATAACGTTTAGTGCAAGGTGAAGCCAGTAAAGTCCGATCAAGGATAGTCCGATGGTCACCAAGGAGTAGATAGTAGTTCAGGACTGCTCTCTGCTTGTGTTGGGATGGTTCAGTTACAGCTGGGACGAAATTGTCCCATTCAACAGAATAGTTGAAGGGGAATCTTTAATGGAGGATAAAAAACACAAATTTTTTATTCCTCTTTGCCTTGACTTAATTGGAAAGAATAGAAGCAAAATGCTGGAGTAACTCAGCGAGACAGGCAGCATCTCTGGATAGACGTCTCAGGTCGAGACCCATCTTCAGACTTCTGAATTGGAAAGGTCCTCCTTGTTATAACTAACAGTTTGAAAATTAAATACCCTTCAGCTGCCTTGGTGCCTGTTCCATGAACATGTCGAAAATAATGGCAATATTCAGTGTAAGGAAATATGAGAGTCTTTTCCTTCTCTCCAGAGATGCTGCCTGACCGACTGAGTTACTCCAGCTTTTTGTGTCTATCTTCAGATAGTAAGATGTACACAAAATATAAAAGGAGCTCTGACAATCCAACTCGACAATCTTTCACCGAAGGTGAACACAAAATGCTGGAGTAACTCAAAGAGGCGGGCAGCATCTCGGGAGAGAAGGAATGGGTGACGTTTCGGGCCGAGACCCTTCTTCAGACTCGATCATCTAAACAGTCTTTGAAGTGAAATAGGCAGCAAGTATGTTGCGTAATAGAGACATCTTCTTTCGTGTGGCCTGCACAGCCTAAAGTTGTCGGACAACTTGTTCTATTTGATCTTCCGTTTGAGCACGTCGAGTTGATTGCATTAGTCGAAACAGGGCGGGCCACGTGAAGGTTGCAATCTCCCACCCCAATAGAGACATGTAGTCATAGCATTGGACAGCAAGGAAAACAGGCCCTTCGGCCCATCATGTCCATGCATTCTGGGCTATAGTCCCATTTGGTCCTTAGCTCAAAGACTTAAAGTCTTTCCAATCCAATTATCTTTCCAAATGTCTTTTAAAAGTCATAATTGATCCAATTCTACAGCCTTCTGGGGAAATATTTTCTAGAGAATTCTCTTAAATTTCTCCCTTCTCACCTCAGGCCGATGGCCACTAGTTTTAGAACCGATGACTTGTTTAGTTTTCAACAAGGAAACGGGCCCTTCAGCCCACTGAGCCCACGCCAACCATCGATAACCTGTTAGACAATAGACAACAGACAACAAGTGGAAGAGTAGGCCATTCGGCCCTTTGAGCCAGCACCGCCATTCAATGTTATCTTGGCTGATCATCCCCAATCAGTACCCTGTTCCTGCCTTCTCCCCATATCCCCTGACTCCGCTATCTTTAAGAGCCCTATCTAGCTCTCTCTTGAAAGTATCCAGAGAACCTGCCTCCACCGCCCTCTGTTCACACTAGTTCTATATTATTCCACTTTCTCATCCACTCCCTGCACACTAGGGGCAATTTACAGAAGCCAATTAATCTACACACTCGCACCTCTTTGGAATGTGGGAGGAAAGCAGAGCATCACCCGGTTGCTCAACACTTTAACTCCCCCTCCCATTCCCACACTGACCTTTCTGTCCTGGGCCTCCTCCATTGTCAGAGTGAGACCCAGCGCACATTGGAGGAACAGCAGCTCATACTTCGCTTGGGCAGCTTACACCCCAGTGGTATGAACATTGACTACTCTAACTTCAAGTAACCCTTGCTTTCCCTCGCTCTCCACCCCTCCCCCTTCCCAGTTCTCCCACCAGTCTGACTGTCTCTGACTACATTCTATTTCTGTCCCGTCCACTCCCCTGACATCAGCCTGAAGAAGGGTCTCGACCCAAAACGTCCCCCATTCTGTATCTCCAGAGATGCTGCCTGTCCCGCTGAGTTACTCCATTTTGTATCTACCTTTGTTTAGTTTGGTTGAGGTTTTGATATACGGCGCAGAAATGGGACCTTCGGCCCACCGCGTCCGCGCCAACCAGCGGCCACCCGTACGCTAGCACCGTCCTACAAACTAGGGATCATTTTTACAGAAGCTAATTAACCCACAAACCTGAGCGTGGGAGGAAACCGGAGCACCCGGACAAACCTACACGTACAAACCTCGCACAGACAGCACCCGCAGTCAGGATGGAACCCGGGTCTCGGGCGCTGTGAGGCAGCAACTCTACCGCCGTGTCGCCCCTGTTACCGTGTTGTTGGCAAATGTAAAATGATGATCGTTAATGCTGGAATCTGAACGCTATTTTTCTCTATTTACAATACAGTCACTCCCCCTCTGGTCTGAAACGACAATGGGAATTCACAGGAGGTGGTCATTTTAAATATTTAATGCTGAGGTATAAGATAAGCCCGACAATGGAAGGGAATTGGAAATAGTTGCCCCATGTTTGTGCGATTGTCATTGATGTTCATTGAATGAAAGTTTTATTGTGACCATTAGGACGAGACAGACTTAGGAACTGTGGTGATATACTGTCTATGTCATTATAATAGTGTTGTTTGACTGCGCGGAACAATTTCTTTGCGGAATAATGTTCAGGCGATGGGTATTTATTATAAATGACATTGCTGGAAACTTGTGTATTAAAGCCATGATTCTTCTTTAGCGATTCAACCTTTTGGTCTCAGTTCCTGATGGGGAGGGGATAATAAAGAGGCATGCACTATTAATGCTGCGTTCGCCCAGCTACCACTGTGTGCAGCTCTGCTTCAAGGTCTTTGCAAAACGTCTCTTTATAATGCCTGGCGTTCGGACGGTTTGGAAGTGCGAAAAACACATTTCAAGGTGCTGAATGATGTCTTTGTGCCGGCCGCTTGAAGAAAATGTTGAAAGGTTAATGACGATCCAAGGCTGAAACTGCAGTTGCATTATTCCAAAACCATGTCAACAGAGCAGCACTTTGTACCAAAGGAAAGCAGGAACACCTTTATGATGAGCTTCTGGAGGAAGGCAGTGATTATCAATGCTACGTAAAGAGAGAGGTTTTGTCTGTCGTAGGATGTAGCCTCCATATTCCCCGCAAGGCTGTCCGCGATTTCAGCTGGAAGTCATTGCCAGAGAGTTTTCTTTGTGCTATTAATGGTGTGGCCTTCTGGCTTCATCCGCACCCCTCTCCTTCCCTGGGGCTCCCCCCCTGCACCTGAGCCTTGTGGTGACAAAGAGAGACGAGAGGAACTGCAGGAGCTGATTTACCAAAAATAAAGACACCAAATGCTGGAGTAATTCAGCGAGTCAGGCAGCCTCTCTGGCTAATATGGATGGGTGACGTATCAGTCTGAAGAAGGACACTGATCTGAAAAGTCACCCATCCATGTTCTCCAGAGATGCTGCCTGACCGGCCAACCGTGATGTCCCATATGTGCTGTTCCTATTTGTCCATATCCCTCTAAACCTGAAGAGTTGCTGCCTCACCGCGCCAGAGACCCAGGTTCGATCCTGACCACGGGTGCTGTCTGTATGGAGTTTGCATGTCCTCAATGTGACCGGGTGGGTTTTCTCCGGCTGCTCCGCTTTTCCTCCCACACTCCAAAGGCGTGCGGGTTTGCAGGTTAATTGCCTTCATTAAAAATTGTGAATTGTCGCTAATGTGTAGGATAGCGCCAGTGTACGGGGGGTGATCGTCGGTCTGCGCGGACTTTGATGGGCCGAAGGGCCTGTTCCCTTGCTGTATCTCTGAAGTCGAAAGCTGGTAGAGCTGCAGCTTCACAGCACCAGAGACCCGGGCTCGATCCTGACCTCGGATGCTGTCTGTGTGGAGTTCGAACATTCTCTTTACAATTCCTCGCGTTGTTTCAGACTAAACAGCAAAACAAAATGGATTCTCTGAAACGCCGTGGTGTTAATTGATGTAAATAAGTGAACGTATCTTCTTGAAAATTGACCCATGTAATACTTTGATCTCACGACAGGGGCATGATGGACAGAAATCTGTAGGAAAGATTATGTGAGATGGTGCAGCAGAAAGTGATGATGAGGGACTGCTTTGATCAGTACATTCAGAATTATAATTTATATTAGCATATTCTGTTCATCTCGACTCTTCATTGATCATTCGCAGATCAAACCACAGAGACAAGGTTGCAATTGGCACATTAACATACTGAGCGCATTTAATTTCATCGCAGATAACTTGCTTTCCCCAAACTTTACGTTTGACACAAAGCCCAGCTGGCACTTAGTGTGAGCCGATCAGTAGTCGCAGTGGTCTGGAGAAGGAAAAAGACACAAAGTGCTGGAGTAACTCAGCGGGTCGGGCAGCATCTCTGGAGACAGCCTCCCCTGTGATTTCTACTGCTCTCCTGATCTACGTGACTTTGTGTCCTTGTTGTGGAAACCAGCATCTGTGGTTCCTTGTTTCTACTGATGTTCAGACTATCTTTGATCGGACTCAGCTGGCTTTACCTTGCACTAAACGTTATTCCCTTAACATGTATCTACACACTGTGAAGGGCTCGATTGTAATCATGTATTGTCTTCCTGCTGACTGGATAGCACACAACAAAAGCTCTTCACTGTACCTCAGTACACGTGACAATAAACTATACTCGCAGTGCTGTCTGTATGGAGTTTGTACGTTCTCCTTGTGACCACGTGGGTTTTCTCCAGATGCTCTGGTTTCCTCCCACATTCCAGAGATGTGTGGGTTTGCAGGTTAAATGGTTCTGTAAGTTGCCCCATTTGCAACTAGGATTGAACTAGTATATGGGGATCATTAGTCAACATGGGCCCGGTGGGCCGAAGGGTCTGTTTCTGTGCTATACCTGTAAACTAAACATACAGACCTGTCTGAGTAATAGACCTTAGAAAAACATCTAAATATGTACTGCTCTCTTTTTGTTATAGGTATAATCATTTCCCTTAAAGTCTGAAGTTTTATCGTCCTCGGATGCTGTCTGTGTGGAGTTTGCATGTTTTCCCTGTGACCACATTGGTTTCCTCCAGGTGCTCTGGTTTCCTCCCACATCCCAAAGATGTCTGTAGGTTAACTGTCCTCTGTGAATTGCCCCGAGTGTGTCGGATGTGAAAGTGGGCAGGCTATGCTTGGGATATTGTGTGCACTTCTGGTCACGACACTACAGGAAGCATGTGTTTGCAGTGGAGAGGGTGCAGAGGAGATTCACCAGGGGGATTTGTCACAGACCAGAGGGCAAAGGTTTAAAGTGAAAGGGGGGATGTTTAAAGGAGTTGAGCTGGGCAAGATTTTGTTTTACACAGGAGATGGGACATGTTGGCCAGTGTGGGTGCCTGAGGTGCTGGTGGAGTCTGATACGATAGTGGCGTTAAAGAGGCTTTTGGATAGGGAAGATGAATGTGGAGGGGGGTGCAGAAGAGGTTTACCAGAATGTGCAAGAAAGAACTGCAGATGCTGGTTTAAATCGAAGGTAGACACAAAATGCTGGAGTAACTTCACCCGCTGGGTTACCAGAATGCTGCGTGGATTAGAGGGGATGAGCTACAGGGAGAGGTTGGACAGACTTGGACATTTTTGTCATACGGTCATAAGAGATAGGAGAAGAATTGGGCCATTCGGCCCATCAAGTCTACTCCGCCATTCAATCATGGCTGATCTATCTCTCCCTCCCAACCCCATTCTCCTGCCTTCTCCCCATAACCTCTGACACCCGTACTAATCTATCTACTGTTCTCTGCCTTAAACTTTTCTACTTGTTTCTGGAAAGCCAGAGATTGAAGATACATCTGATAGAAATGTATAAAATATGAGAGGCAGGGATAGTCAGGGCAGTCAGAACCTTAATTCCAGAGCGTAGTGTTGGGATGAAAGGGATCATGTTTAATGGGGACATACAGGGCAGGTTTTGTATAGGGAGGGGTGAGGGTGACCTGGGTGGTGGTGAAGGCAGATACGATGGTGGTGATTAAGAGGCTTTTAGAATGGGCGCTTGGATGTGCAGGGAATGGGGGGATACGGATCACGTGCAGGCAGATGGCACTCACTTTATGTATCTGTGGATCACTTTATTGTTCAAAGAATCTAAGATTAAACGAGAACTTACCAGTTTGAAGTTTGATCTTTATTTTATGAGGAGTCGAGTTGAGGGACTACGTGAATAGAAGCCCGTACAGCCGTTGGTGCGTCAATCTTCAAAGCAGCGGAATGAATTCACAGCTAACAATGACCGAAGTATAACGGTAAGATGATAAAACTAGAACTACCAGATGAGATCTATGAGGGTGGGAGCGGAGGGCACGTAGTCCCTCAACTCGACTCCTCATAAAATAAAGATCAAACTTCAAACTGGTAAGTTCTCGTTTAATCTTACTATTTTACTTCGGAGTCACGTGAGTGACTACGTGAAGACTTCAAAGCACTGTGAATTCACGCCGCAGACTCAAATCCGACGTTCACACTGCCTGGATTGACTCAAAAGTCGTTAACAATCAATCATGCATCAGTAATACATTTGTTAAATGGAATAACAGGTTATGTACTAACAAATCATAACAAACCCCTCTAACTCAGGGGAAAAGTGTAACAGTACTGACACCAGAATCAGCAAACACCCCGAGCCTTGAAATCGGCTTGTGACAAAACCTCTGAAATTAGCTCACTGAACCATCCTGTGGCCGCGAGGACCTTGAAATCGTTTGCACCGACACCTTACTGTGTGGTTTTTTGTGACTAATAAACAAAGCCAACTCTATTCCTCTCAGAGGTTTAGTAATCTCAATGTAAAGAGATAAATGTGAGACTATACAGAAGCGATCATCTGCGGGGTATGCTGAAAACACCATCTTACATCCTGTCATGCCTCTTTTATTATGTTTAAGCAAATCATAGACATAAATATAATGGCATCAGCCGACACATGAATTCTATCTAGCCGTAGCTTTTGCAATGTTTGTACACGTTGGGCTGAAACCAACACCATAAGCATGACCACCTTCATAGTTAATTTGGCTATAGATAGGCTTGTAACCGGAGCCCACTGGCGAAGAAGCATAAAAACCTCACTCACATTGCAAATACCGGCATACCTGAGTTTAGGAGGATTAGAATTGAAAACTCCCTTCATGAATCGTGAACTAACGGATGTGTCCCTACTGTATGCAATTCTGCATTCATAGGTAAATAAGAAGACAGAGCACTTCTGGCTGAATTAATTGCACTGTAACTTAATTTTTTGGTCAAAATAAAGAGTTGACAAACTCCAATACATCCGTGATCCCTGCCGTGTGATATACAATATCCTGCTGTAGGCAGAATTGCTCCCACTTCCTTATATAGGTGATATATTGCTGCTGTGTACTATCCCTGCAGGCCGACGTGAGAACATCCACCGTCCGATGAGACAGTCCTCTCCCCAGGTATGGCCTCCTTAAAATCTGCAAATTAACAGATCAATACGATCCTATAAAGGATGTTGATCCCCAGTGACTGGATTTACCAGTAGATTTTTATTCTTGGGCATAAGCATGTAAGGCTCCCTAGCCATTTGTAATACAACGGGAAACCATGCTCGTGTAGGCCAATTTGGCACTACCAATACCCCTGAAGCGGTGTCCTCCTTGATCTTTTGCAAACATCTGCTGATGAGACAGAATGAAGGAAATACATACACAAACATTCCTCCCCCAATGCAGCGAAAATGCATCCACTGCTACTGCCCCAGAATCTGGTTACCATGAAACATATCTAGGTAACTGATGATTTAATCGAGATGCAAACAAGTCAATATCTGGCAATGCATACTGATCAATCATTTGGTTAAACACATCCTGATTTAACATCCATTCAATGTTGTCATTAACTGATGTGACCTCTTCCTGGCAAATAAAGTGCTGAAAGCCAGATATTTTGGTCAATACACCAGCTCCAAATCTGGTTAGCCAGTCTATCACAAGACTGTGACTTAACTCCACCCATGTGGTTTACATATGCCACTGCTGTGGTGTTGTGAATCTGAGCTGCACATGCAGATCCCTCCTTGTAGAACAATAAGCTTTGAGCCCATACCAGGTGCCCAACAACTCTAAATAATCAATCCCTCTTAATTGAGGAAGCGATGTCTCATCCACATTCCATCTGCCTCCACAACTAGAAGACATATCTGTTGCACCCCAACCCAGTGCACTCACATCAGTCTGTAATATCAGTGATGGTGATTCCACGAAACCTTCCTTAAATTTTTTTTGAAACATATACTATCCACCATTGTATGTCAGCAATCGCCCCAGCTGACAACTGCATAGGCCTATCAAAAATAGCCCCTTTGTATTCTCAGTGCCTGTTCCTTTGATGGTTGTAATTGTTGATAATGCAGAGGACAATACTGCACAGCTGGAAAAGCTGCAACAACTTCCCAATAAAACAGGCTACTTGTCTAATCGAAGGCCGTTGTTCTCCAACGAGATTAACACAGTCCTCAATTAACTGATTCAATTTATCCCTGGGTAAAGTTACCAACATGTGATTGGAATTAATGGTAAATCCCAGATAATCAATAATTTGGGACTGGTGATAATTTAGATTTACCTGGGTGAATAACAAATCCCATTTGTTCAAAAGTGATTTTAACAACTGAAACTGATGATTGAGTTTCAGCATGAGTCTTTCCAACAACCTGAAATCATCTAAATAGGCCATTACCACATGCCCCTGAGCTCTAAGCAATGCTAACACAGGTTTTACCAATTTAGTAAATAATCTAGGAGCTGAAGTTAATCCATTCGGCAATGTCCTGAATTGCCACAGCTCAGTCATCCAAATAAATTTCAAATATCTTCTATCATCACCATGAATAGACACTGCGTAATACGCATTCTTTAAATCAATGGTTGCCATTTAATACCCTTTGGACACTAGATGTTTGCACGTGGTAAAGTTCTCCATTTTGAAATGCCTATAACAAACAAATTTGTTCAAATTCGATAAATCCAGAATAATTCTACATCCCCCAGTCTTTTTAGATCTGGGAAATATACTTGACAGAAATTGTTGACTTTGATAGACAGAAGGCTCAATTACCCCTTCTGATGTAACGACTGCCTTCAATACACTAAGTATGAACAAATCTGATGTCAACTGCTGCCATTGTTTGAGAACAATTTTAACCTTCCCCAATTTGAACAGGAACATCAGTTAATTCATCGTCTGTCAAATGTTATATTCCTTACCAGCATCTTTCCTTGTGGCCTTGTTGTCCTCGACTTCTTGTAGAGAACATTTTTTGCCTTGCTTCCAGCTGGCTTAATGAGGGCCATGGTTATAACAACCTCATAACAGTCTTTGACCCTTTTTGCAAGGTTACCACCAAACAACAGATTTCGTGGTGGTACACTGGTCGGTTTGCACAACTCGCCAAATTCGGGTTAGCACTGGCCTAATAGCGGCCCTCCCGACATTATTATTTTCAAAATGCATTACAAAGGAGTCCCAGTTCATCCTGGTGTGCTTCAACCATATCATTTGTATCAATAACTTTCACCACCAGCTGTAATACCTGCTTACAACAGTTTAAGCACTTTTTTAAAACTTCATCTCCTGGGCCCTAGCAGGCAAACCCATCTATGCAAATTTGGTGATTAACCACCGGTACCTTCAGGAGATCACAATTAACACTTTACCTTTCTACCCCCGGAGCGCCTCGCCGACACCTTCTTCCCTTTCTGCAACATATCTACAAAAACTCCCAACCGTTGCAGAAAAAGACCTGTGGTAAAAGTATTTCAACAAACCTTACCTCGTTTCAACTTGTTAACGAAAACTGCTGGAGAATGGAGGGTGAAGTCTGAAGAAGGGTCTCGACCCGAAACGTCGCCCATCTCCTTCGCTCCTTAGATGCCGCTGCACCCGCTGAATTCTCCAGCTTTCCATGTAACCCGCGGTTTAAAACTTACCGCTCGGAGGAGCGCTGCTGCTCCCCCCGCCCGACTGCACCAGCGTCTGACGTCATGACGCACCAACGGCTGTACGGGCTTCTATTCACGTAGTCACTCACGTGACTCCGAAGTAAAATCCATGATTTATTGCCATCTTTTTAGAATTAGTACCAGATGTTTTTGCATATTAATACAGGAAATGTATTAACTAGCAACATTGAAATCCCTTTGTAATTGGAACAACTTTGATCTTGACAGAACTGCAATAAATTCATGTAATTTATGGAAGTGTACGTACCGAACCCTTCGCCATTTTTTTTAATGCATACTTAACGTGCAGCTGACTCTATAAAGGGGAGCTGTTTCCCATTTGCTGATTTACCCATTCTCATGAAAAGTTTTTTTTTTGAGGAGTTCATGGCGGGTGAATAAGCAAGCCACGCGTGGTGAAACTCCTTCCCGCCAAGCCCAGTCGCGTCACCCTGCCCCCGAATGCCGTGGGTTGACAGCACCCCAAGTGGCCTAACCACAGGTGGCGCCACACGTTATTGGTTTTCTAAATTTGAGGCATGTGCCACCTGGAAGCTGATACATCCTCTAACTATTAACTATTTCTTTGTTTCGAGTTTGGTGAGCATGGGTTTGCAAGCAAGGAACCGCAGGCGCTGGTTTACAAAAAGAGACACAAAGTGCTGGAGTAACTCAGCGGGTCAGGCAGCATCTGCGGAGAACATGGATGGGTGACGTTTCACAGAGTGCTGGAGTAACTCAGCGGTCAGGCAGCATCTGTGGGGAACATGGATAGGTGACGTTTCACAGAGTGCTGGAGTAACTCAGCGGGTCAGGCAGCATCTGCGGAGAACATGGATGGGTGACGTTTCACAGAGTGCTGGAGTAACTCAGCGGGTCAGGCAGCATCTGTGGAGAACATGGATAGGTGACGTTTCACAGAGTGCTGGAGTAACTCAGCGGGTCAGGCAGCATCTGTGGGGAACATGGATAGGTGACGTTTCACAGAGTTCTGGAGTAACTCAGCGGGTCAGGCAGCATCTGTGGAGAACATGGATAGGTGACGTTTCACAGAGTGCTGGAGTAACTCAGCGGGTCAGGCAGCATCTGTGGGGAACATGGATAGGTGACGTTTCACAGAGTGCTGGAGTAACTCAGCGGGTCAGGCAGCATCTCTGGAGAAAGTGGAAAAAGGTTTTTCACCCAGAGAGTTGTGAATTTGTGGAATTCCCTGCCACAGAGGGCAGTGCAGGCCAAATCACTGGATTGATTTAAGAGAGAGTTAGATAGAGCTCTTGGGGGCTAGTGGAATCAAGGGATATGGGGAGAAGGCAGGCACGGGTTATTGATTGGGGATGATCAGCCATGATCACAATGAATGGTGGTGCTGGCTCGAAGGGCTGAATGGCCTCCTCCTGCACCTATTTTCTATGTTTCTATGGATAGGTGACGTTTTGGATCTGAACCCTTCGGACAGATTGTGATGGGAATGGTGGTGGGGGGGGGGGGGGGGTTGAACCTGGAAGAGAGGTGGGGGAGGGGCAAAGTCTGGCTAGTGATAGGTGGATACAGGTGAGGGATGTCTGATAGGCAGATGGGTGGACAAGGGCCAGAGATTTAGACTTTATCGATAAAGTGTGGACACAGGCCCTTCGGCCCACTGAATCTGTGCCAACCACGATCACCCCTTGAGATGGTGTTGAATGTCTGTTGGTTGATGGGGCTGATAATGAGACAGTAAAGTAATCAGCACAAGAGTTAAAACCATCATTGCCTTTGGAGCCGGTCGCTGTGTACAAGTGTCTTTGCAGCTGAATTTATAGCGACAAGTACAGAACATTCTGTAGTATCATTGGAACTACATTTATAGGGAGAAGGAGATCACTTTTTGCACTATTTCGACTTGCGGACTGCGGATGATGGAAAATTATTAGCAAAGTTGGACGTTGAGTCCTATGGACATGGTGGTAATAAGTTGATAAGTTCCCGGAGCAGAATAAGGTCATTCAGCCCATCGAGTCTACTCCACCATTCAATCATGGCTGATCTATCTTTCCCTCGCAACCCCATTCTCCCCATAACCTCCGACACCCGTACTAATCAAGAATATCAGTCTCTGCCGAAAAAATATCCATTGTCTTGGCCTCCACAGCCTTCTGTGGCTCTCCAAGAATAACTATCTCTCTCTCTCTCTCCCTCTAAGGTGGCACGGTGGCGCAGCGGGAGAGTTGCTGCCTCACAGCACCAGAGACTCTGGTTTGATCCTGACTACGGGCGCTGTCTGCACAGAGTTTGTACGCTCTCTCCGTGACCGCGTGGGTTTTCTCCGGGTGCTCCGGTTTCCTCCCACACTCCTAAGACGTGCAGGTTTGTAGATTAATTGGCTTAGGTAAAGATTTTAACTTGTCCCTCGTGTCTGGATAGTGTTAGTGTATGAGGTGATCGCTGGTCGGTGTGGACTCGGTGGGCCGAAGGGCCTGTATTTGCGCTGTATCTCCAAATCGATCTAAAGATAACCAAGGCCTTGCATTGGAGAGACGAGGCATGGGTTTGGGATGTGGCCACTTACCTCCAAGCCATGCATATATTTGACGGTGGCTGAAATATTGCTGGTACAGTCACCGCAGGGTTTAGAGTTACGGGCCTGTCCCACTTACGCCACTTTTTCGGCGACTGCCAGCGCCCGTCATAGGTCGTTACAGGTCAACACAAAATGTTCAACATGTTGAAAATCCAGCGGCGACCAGAACAAGGTGCGACTCTTTGGGCGACTACTCACGACCGTACGGGCTTCACCCCGCGACATGTCGCCGGGGTGCCGCCTGTATGGCCGTGAGTCGTCTCCTCAGTCGCCCAAAGAGTCGTAACGTCTTTCTGGTCGCCGCTGGATTTTCAACATGTTGAACATTTTTTGTTGACCTGCAACGACCTACGACGGGTGCCGGCAGTCGCCGAAAAAGTCGCGTAAGTGGGACAGGCCCGTAAGGAACTGATGTGTTACAATGTTGAGAACTATATTCTGCACTCTGTCACTTTCCCTTGTCTCCACCCATAGTACTTGAGTCTGACTTGTTTGTATCTGTGTATGGTATATCTGATCTGTTTAGATAAGCACGCACAAACAAAGCATTCATTGTACCTTGGTACACAAGACAATAATAAGCCTAAACGCAACTTGAACCCATCGTGGTGCTGAGGGAAGACCAGTACTTGGTTCAAATCCTACTCACAGATGGCAGAAAGGCCATTACAAGAAACTGGCTTGCAGCGAACACACCCAGACTTAGACAATGGTTAGACACAGTGCAGGAAATATTTGTCATGGAGAAAATGACATAATCTCTAAGAGTGAAAGAAGACGAGTTTAACAGAAAATGGGAAAAATGGATTAGGTATAGAAATAAAGACAACGCTGTATAATTTGATTGACAATAATGTAAGTTATTGGAAAATGTTTTAATAAGAAAATAGTTCTGTATACGGCATCATTAATTGTAAACTGAACTGTTGTACGTTTCACTACATTGTTGTATGTTTTGTTGTTATATTTGTGTTTTATTTGTGTATACATGAAAGCAATAAAGACTAAAGTGAAAAAAAAACCCTTATACCAATGTTTTTCCAACTCTGCATCCTCCGTAAACAAGCATTGCCGATTATATATAACCTCCCTCCATCGAAAGGAGCTACAGGAGGCGCTGCCTCAAAATGGCAGCCAGCATCATCAGATACCCGCACCACCCTGGCCACGCTCTCAGTTCACTCCCGCCATCGGGAAGAAAATCGAGGAACCTGAAAACTGTAACGTCCAGGTTCAGGAACAGCTTCTTCCCAACAACCATCGGGCTATTGAACTCTGCAAACACCAACTAAGCTTCGAACTACGAACCGCCTTGGTTGTACTCGGGACTTGAGTTTTGTTTTGCATTAATAATAAGTTTTATTTTACTTATTGGGCATTTTTGGTTGTTTTATTATTATTTTATCGCTTGAATCCTGGATTTACAGACCTTGTTTTACTGCTGCAAGTAAGAATTTCACAGTTCCATTTTGGTACAGATGACAATTACACTTTCTTGACTCCTGAATTAATGTTGATATTTAAAAAACTACAGAGGAATAATACTAGTAATAACTACCTCATAATCTATTACTCTCTTGTAAGTTGATGCGATTAGATTGCCCTGATGATCTTTCCAATAATATCACGGACAATATTTAAAAACCGTCTCTGCGCATCCCTCTGCAATTGGATCCTCGACTTCCTCATCCACAGACTACAGTCTGTCCGTATAGGTGGAAATGCATCATCCTCGATAACAATCACCTCAATGCTGCGTGCTCAGCCCCCTGCTGTACTCACTCTATACTCATGACTGCGTAGCCGGACATAGTGCGAACTCCATCATCAAGTATCACTGATGGGGACGAGTCAGAGTATAGAAGTGAGATCGACCGACTGACCAAATGGTGCCAGCACAATAACCTGGCCCTCAACACCAGCAAAACCAAGGAACTGATTGTGGACTTTGGAAGGGGTAGGATGGGGTCCCACAGTCCCGTTTATATCAACGGGTCGATGGTGGAAAGGGTCAATAACTTCAAATTCCTGGGCGTGCATATTTCCGAAGCTCTCTCCTGGACCCAGAACACTGATGCAATCATAAAGAAAGCACATCAACGCCTCTACTTCCTGAGAAGATTACGGAGAGTCGGTCTGTCAAGGAGGACTCTCTCGAACTTCTACAGGTGCACAGTAGAGAGCATGCTGACCGGTTGCATCGTGGCTTGGTTCGGCAACTTGAGCGTCCAGGAGCAGGAAAGGCTGCAAAATGTAGTAAACACTGCCCAGTCCATCATCGGCTCTGACCTCCCTACCATCGAGGGGATCTATCGCAGTTGTTGTCTCAAAAAGGATGGCAGCATCATCAAGGACCCACACCACCCTGGTCACACACTCATCTCTCTGCGGCCATCAGGTAGAAGGACAGGAGCCTGAAATCTGCAACGTCCAGGTTCAGGAACAGCTTCTTCCCCACAGCCATCAGGCTATTAAACTCAACTTCAAACAAACTATGAACTATAACAACCTATTGTACTTTATCTGTTTATTTATTTATGTGTATATATATATATATATATATTCTATGGTATATGGACACACTGATCTGTTCTGTATTCATGCTCTGTTGTGCTGAAGCAATGCAAGAATTTCATTGTCCTATCTGGGACACATGACAATAAACTCACTTGACACTTGCATGTTTAGCTGCTTTATGCAAAAGGTTTTTTTAAAAATGTGTAGCACAAAATGGTTTCAATTACACGACGGACACTAAAATACTACCTTGCAAAACAATCGTGACAGGTATTATAAGAAGAAATGTGAGAATATAAATGCACATAAATCTTTTGTTGATTATTGTCCTTCTGTAAAGTGGATCAGAAATGCCTCAGTGATCTTTAGAATGCTAATCCGACAAAGTGCATGCACAATACTTTGATAACCCAATTACAGCATCATGAACGTGTGAGATTTATTGCAGAATTTAACAGCTAGACGCACTTTTTTTTGAGGGGAGGGGGTGGGGGGTGGAATTGTTTTCCCTGTAAAAATGGCTTTTTGCAAATCACTTGAATCTTCCAAAGCAAGTGTTTTCTTTCTGCAGCGTTCAAATTTAAAGACACATTGTGGCTCTGTGGGGTATTTACTATGTGGCACTGTGATGTTCGTTCCCCGCTTTGCTTCACGTGTCTCTCGTGGAGTGAGTGGCTGTGGAGAGGATGCTTCCGCTGGTGGGAGAGTCTAGGACCGGAGGCCTCAGCCTCGGAATTAAAGGGCGTTCCTGCAGGAAGGAGATGAGGAGGAATTTCTTTAGTCAGAAGGTGAAGAATCTGTGGATTTCATTGCAGCAGACGGCTGTGGAGGCCAAGTCATAAGTCATGTCAAGAGTGTTTAATTGTCGTATGTCCCAGATAGAACAATGACATTGTCACTTGCAGCAGCACAACAGAATATGTAAACATAGCACGCTGTAAACAATATAATAAACGAGAAAAACTGTGTACGCATACTCGCATATACATATATATAAATGTGTGTGTAGGAAAGAATAGTAAGATTAAATGAGAACTTACCAGTTTGAAGTTTGATCTTGATTTTATGAGGAGTTACGTTGGCGATTACGTGAAGAAGACCCGCCAGGCCACCTGCGCAGCAAACTTCAAAGCAGCGGAATGAAATCACAAATAAACAACACCGAAGTAAACAGTAAGATCAGTGACTCGAGAACTACCAGATGATCTTTTATGAGAGAGGGTTGGGCGTGCTGGGCACGTAATCACCAACGTTCCCCCTCATAAAATCAAGATCAAACTTCAAACTGGTAAGGTCTCGTTTAATCTTACTATTTTACTTCGGAGTCACGTGAGTGATTCCGTGAAGAGTTCAAAGCTTTGGGATTTCATGCCGCAGATTACAATCTCGGCATCCCACTGCATTTGATTGACTCGAAAGAAAAATAAATGCATTAGTAATAACATTGTATTCAATGTAATGATAGGGTTTATTTAACAATGTAAACAAACAACAGTACCCCTAAAATTTAGGTACTTAAAATGACATTGGCAAACAGCCCTGGATTGACAATTGGCCGATGATAAAATTCTGAAACATCAGCTCATTTGCCCATCCGACGGCCACTAAAATTTGGTCAAAGGACACATCCTTCCCTTTGGCCGCCAACATAGCTGCTGCCCTAGTATAATGAGATGTAAACACACTCTCTAAATGATATACTGACGTTGATGCTGACCTGGTGGAATGAGACATACAATTGTCAATGTTAACACCTGTTGCAGCCACCTTGAAATAGTCTGAACCGACCTTCTCTTGTGTAATTGTTTATTAACTAATACACAGTCTGAATCCATACTTCTAAGGATTCTGGTGGCCTTGATAAAATAAAAATGAGGCCGTGGGGTATTCAAAATGATCTTAAAAATCATGCCAGCCCTGGTCTGCTCTGCTAGTGTAGACCAGAATGAAAATGTAATAACATGAACAGCCAATTCCATCCCGTCCAGCCACAGCATTTGCAATGTTTTGCCGTCGTTGTGCTGATATTAGAGTCATGACTAAGGATGTAGCTGGAACCCCTTGGTGAAGTAATGTTTACACATTTACAATAACCAACTGCATAATCTTGTGATGCGAGTACTTGTATCAAGATCTTTTTAACAACTTGATATCCGGGTTGGACCCGACAATGTAGTTCTCTTATGTTACAGCTGTAATTTCTCTATAACTGAACTATTGTCAATATCACTTAAAATGAACTGGAAATGTCAGTAATTTGTATCGTACCAAATGTATCATTAATATTTAACAAACATTTCTCAATAGAGATGTACTGCTTTTTTGGATGCTATCCATGCATACTGCAGTGAACACCCTCATGGCTAAATGTGACAACCTGAGGCATAAGTCAATCCATTGAAAATGTGTAAGTCAATAATCGTTTTACTGTGCAAAGACCAGTCTCCTGAACCACAGTTTAAAACAGCAAGTTCTTGCTTTTTGGCATAACTGTATACTGTTGTGCCACAATGCCTGATGAAGCAGGCAACATGGACGCTTGGCCAGTCGGATAGTACGAATCCAAACGAGGTCTTGCTGACTGTTTTAAGACCCAGCTAATGAGGAAGACATAAAGTCCATTCCTCCTATTGAAGCGAGAATGTATTTCTCCACACTGTTGTGTCACATATTTTTGCAAACAGTGAAACATGCATAAACATGACGAACATTTGATGAAGTATTGAATCATGCTTTCATCATACTGAGATCCAACATTTATTCTGTGTTGTCATCAATTTAAACTGGACGATACACCAGTGGCAACGAGATTAATTACAGGATATTCTTCCTAATTACCATGAGACTAACGTATGTCACCATTGTAGAGTAGCAACTTAACTTTGTGCTTGAAGAATATGTATATTCACTCAAAACCTTACTCAACAGTGCATTTAGTGTATATATTTAGTTGATACCAACAACTGAAGAATTGGTAACTCATGCAATCTCCACTACCTTTGAGTAGGTGATGGTATTTGGAACTTCTCATCTTAGAGTCCTAAACATCAGTTCATAATAACTGAATTCAATCGACCACACTACTGTAGCGTGTTTCAAGTTCAATGAGTATGGTCATGTTCAGCAATGCTGAATACTGTTACTTCATCATTGTGGCTGAAGTAGCCTCAGCTGACAATAGCACAAGATTGTTAGCAATGGTCTAATTGCTACTTGCACAATATTAGTTCCTTGATTAGCTCAGCTGCAACACAGCTGCTATATTGCCAATTACTCTTAATGAAATAACTCAGTTTTGTAACAGATTGCTATAACCCCAATCTCTTGCCACAAGGCGGAGACAAGGCTAATAATAATTAAAGGTAAATCCCAATGACCAACAAACAATTTATCCCATACTGCAAAGCTTTACTGTTATAGTACAGTTATATTGTCTTTGATAACCTTTGTAATGGGATTTGTATAACATGTATCTCTTACCTTATGAATCTGTTGAAGTCAGGAGTAAGTTTTTACATTCGGAAAGTTCATATGCCCGATACTCTCCATTCTTCATAATAACATGCCAATCCTGCCTTATTGCATGGGTGGTTTGCATGAGAACTTCTGCCCAATTTCCAAACCCTGGCCATAATCCAACTTACTTGGAATGCTCCGGCTGTGCCTCAACCAAATATTTTTACCCTTTGTGTGTTGTACAAACAAATGTAAAGATTACAACTTGTGAACGGTGCACTACCCAAATTTTGGAAGTGCTGGACCCATTTAGTTGAGCATGATTGGAAGGTGCATGGAATTTCTGAGCTATCATGCTGCCCCCAGCTCCAGTGAACCGCTACTGCCGATGAGCCCCTGGGGTGCGTTCTGAACGATGACTTTTGCCCGTTGTTGGCCGAATTAATTAATCTGCCAGGCTTCTTCCCCTGTAGAATAGACCTACCTGAATAATCGATTCAGCGGCTGGCTCTCACATCCCCCTGTTGGCGTTGTTCACTGCCGGCACATATGTACTTGAGTCTGTTCTATTGACATCTTTAGAGCCCGGAATCATCTTAACCTTTTGCTCTTCCCTCCTCAGAGAGCGCGATTCATAGGCAACCCTAACAGGCGCTGCCGCAGGCCGCAGGATACAAATACTAATACGAACCCATTGACCTTAACCCAATAGAATATTTTACTGGGATGGCAACTTTATTGTCAGGAAAGGTATCTCTGACACGTGCCCTTCATCCCTTTGGGTCTGCCCCACGGCCATACCCTGAGACTCAGTGTCAGCAGGATACTGACCCATCTTGGTCTCTGCTTCAGGGAGACCTTTGCAGCACTGTATACAACAGTTGCTGTATTTAGGATAGTCGTTTCAACGCACTATCCAGCCCCGCTGAGGAATTCATCCCCCGACTCCGTGGGCCTTGCTCTCTAGCCCCGGTGGAGAATCATCTCCCGACTCCGTGGGCGAGCAGATATGTGTGAATTTGAGCAACCCTGTCCCAGGCGTTGCTGGCACTGCCTTTCATAAAGGCTGGCGCTTTTTAACATGAACAGCCCTGCATCAGGCGCTGCTGACACAGCTCTCCCGTAGGCCGGTAATGTCACAAATGAAGCACCCTGCATCAGATCATGTGCTGCTGGCACGGCTCTCCTCGTCTTAGGTCGGCAATCATTCATATATGAAGCAGCCCTGTCAGACGCTGCTGGCATGGCCTGTCCCATAGGCCCGCGCTATTGCTGTGTAAGCTCACTAAATCAACATTTAGTGTACAGCTTTACCTGTGAAGGGTAAAAATAAATCATAGCAACCTGTGCTTAAACAATTATAACATTGTCAGAACATATAACAATAACTTTTTAACTTTGCCTTTAGCTTTTACTTAAAGAAAAAACACTATAAAATACATACTTTTTATTATAAGGAGAAACTCTTTATAGCCCGACTCACCTGAGTCCAAATAGGGCTGAATGAGTCCCAGTAATTTCTTGACTGGGGACCGATGTCTGTGAGCCACTGACCCCACTGTCAGTGGCTCCAGCATTGCTTCCTTGCCGTTCCAACGGCATCCCACAGGCTGGGAGCCGCTGACCCCCCTGTCAGTGACTCTGCTTAAATTTCTTGCCGTTTTTACGGCATCCCTGCAGGCTGGGGAGCCGCTAACTGCACTGTTAGCGGCTCCTTATCTCGCAACACGATCAATTTTGCCAGTTTATCCGCATTTGCGGTCGGACTGGAATTTCCCCACAGTCCATAACTGGCAACTTGTCGGGCTGCGAAACTGGCAGGAAAAACCTCTGTAAAAAGAGGCTCCTGCCTAAAACCCCTGGTTAGTAAAAAAAACAAACTTACCTTTTAAGTTTAACTTAGCACTGGCAGGAGTTCCGTCCTGCCAGACTGGTGCTTGCGCCAATGCGGCTGATGTAATGCTGCGCATGCGGCCTGGCGGGCCTTCTTCACGGAATCACTCACGTGACTCCGAAGTAAAACTGCAGATGCTGGTTTAAATCGAAGGTAGACATAAAATGCTGGAGTAACTCAGCGGGACAGGCAGCATCTCTGGAGAGAAGGAATGGGTGACGTTTCGGATCAGGACCCTTCTTCAGACTGATGTCAGGAGAGTCGGCGGGACAAAGATAGACAAGTAGCCGGAGACAGTAAGACTAGTGGGAGAACTGGGAAGGGGGAGGGGATGGAGAGAGCGAGGGAAAGCAAGGAAATTAGAGAAGTCAATGTTCATACTGCTGGGGTGTAAGCTACCCAAGCGAAATATGAGATGCTGTTCCTCCAATTTGCGCTGGGTCTCACTCTGACAATGGAGGAGGCCCAGGACAGAAAGGTCAGATTGGGAATGGGAGGGGGAGTTGAAGTGCTGAGCAACCGGGAGATCAGGTAGGTTTAGACGGACTGAACGGAGGTGTTCAGCGAAACGATCGCCAGGTCTGCGCTTGCATGCATAAATGTGTGTGTGTGTGTGTGTGTGTGTGTGTGTGTGTGTGTGTGTGTGTGTGTGTGTGTGTGTGTGTGTGTGTGTATACATATGTACACATATATACATACACATAAAAACATGCAATAATAGTAGTAGTAGTAATAATAATAACAATATGGCTAAGATAGATAGATTCTTGATTAGTGCGGGTGTCAGAGGTTATGGGGAGAAGGCAGGAGAATGGTGTTAGGAGGGAGAGATAGATCAGCCATGATTGAATGGCGGAGTAGACATGATGGGCCGAATGGCCTAATTCTGCTCCTATGACATGACACGACTTTGCGTGTACACTCTGTGGATCGGCCATACCTCTTTGATAATGTTTTTCACCCCTCACCCTGACGTTCCCTGGTAGTTGGTCATCGGAAGAAATGGTTGGAATATCTTTTCCTGTTATCGATGCTCGGCTTTTCCCACCACATCCCGAGGACTCGGCCACTTTCCTGGACAGAATGCCAATGTAAAGGGAGCTGCTCTCTCTCTGTAGTTCAACACCACTGTTACCTTGAAGGGTTCATTGTAACATTTATAGGTACTAGTGTTTATGTTGGTGTTTTCAGTTCTTTATGTCAAGTGTTATTGACATTCATAATCATTGAAATTATTACAAAAACAGCCAGCAAGCTTATTATTTCCAGCCTAGTGCTTTTAAATAGGCTGGATGAACTCTTAATGTACATGCATGTTCCATGCCTACTACATGCATGTTGCAGGCCTATTACATGCCTGTTGCATGTCTGTTCCAATTATAGACACAAAGTGTTGGAGTAACACAGCGGGTCAAGCAGCATCTCCGGGGAAAATTAGATTGTGTCGGGATCCTTTTTCTGACGGGCAGCAGGGTGGCGCAGAGGGGGCTGCTGCCTCACAGCGCCAGAGACCCGGGTTCGATCCCGACTAAGGGTGCTGTCTGCACAAAGTTTGTACATTCTCCCCGTGACCTGCGTGGGTTTTCTCCGGTTTCCTCCCGCACTCCAAAGACGTACGGGTTTGTAGGTTAATTGGCTTCTGTAAATTGTAAATTGTCCCTAACGTGTGCAGGACAGTGTTAATGTGCGGGGATCGCTGGTTAGTGCGGACTCAGTGCTATCTCTAAGCTAAACTAAACTAATGTAATCAATAATCTCCAGAGATGCTGCCTGATCCGCTGAGTTACTCCAGCACTTTGTGTCTATCTTTTGGTATAGACCAGCATCTGCAGTTCCTTTTCAGTACATGTTCCAAGTATTACTTAGCTATGAGATATCAATACGATTCTAGCTATTTATGATTGAAAGTTCTCAACTTTCTCACTCAACATGTTTTAATTTCTGAGTTTTTAAATATAATTTTCAATGAATGAATTAAAATATTCTTAGGTTTGATGATTCAGGAAGATTCAGTTTTGGAGAAGTCATTCGACAAGGAGGAAATTGTAGGTGGTGGTGGACAGATAGGGAGGTGAAGTTTAAGAGCACAGCACGGTCATTCCTAACTGTCACTGTATGTCATGTTTTCACGTGGGCGGAGCACCAAGGCAAATTCCTTGTATGTGAATACTTGGCCAATAAACTTATTAATTAATTCACTTATTTATTAATTAATTCATTCATTCATTCAGTGGCACAGCCAGAGACCCTAGTTCGATCCTGACTACAGGTGCTGCTGCCTCTCGGAGATTTCTCACCGTGACCTGCGTGGGTTTTCTCCGGGGGTTCTGGTTTCCTCCCGCACTCCGAGGATGCACAGGTTCGTAGGTTGAATTGTAGATCGTCCACAATGTGTGTAGGATAGAGGTAGTGTACAGGGGAGGATCGCTAGTCCGCACGGACCCGCTGGGCCGAAGGACCTGTCTCTGCGCTGTATCTCTAAAGTCTAAAGGTTTTACGAGAAACATGGAAATGCATGGATATGGATCCCGTGCAGGCAGAGGAGATTAGTTAAACTCTGTGGCAGACAAAAATGCTGGAGAAACCCGGCGGGTGCGGCAACATCTATGGAGCGAAGGAAATAGGCAACGTTTCGGGCCGAAACCCTTCTTCAGACAGTTAAACTCAGCATCATGTTCAGCATGTTTTATAGTGGGCCAAGGGGTGGTTCATGTGCTCCAGTATTCTGCGTTCTGTAGGCAGTTTTGATCAGTGAACAGTGTGGATAAATAAAATGCTGGAAAGGGAATTGTTTCACCTCTTATTATAAAATGGGTCGGTTGTTTCAGTGGCTGACCTCCTGGGAAATCACTTTACTTCCAATAGTACCTCCAACAGAACCTCGTTGGCTGGCTCTTGCATCAAGCGATCCAAAGAGGAGATTTAAACTTGTTGCGACAGCGTAGAGCAGGAAATAATGGGCCGCAAACCTGCTCTACGTTTTTTTCCAACTTTTATTTCTTATTATTGGAAACTATGTTTAGTTTAGTTTAATTGAATTGAATATTTTATTCTCACACGTGACAAGTCAGAGTGAAAATTCTTTGCTTGCATACCCAAGGTATGCAAATAGTGGCCACATAAAGGGCGCTGACATTAGTTACAAAGTACCCCCGCACCACGTCCCCCTTTGTTCTCTCCCTCCCCCTCCCCCACGACACAGGCCAGGTTTAGTTTTGTTTATTGTCACGTGTAGCGAGGTACAGTGAACAGCTTTTTTGTCGTGCACTAACCAGTCAGCGGAAAGGCAATACATGATTACGATACAACACCGTTTATTGTCATTTGAACTTCAAATGAAGTTCAAACAAAATTTGGTTTCTGCCCTCATACACCAAGAACCGACACAATTTACGCAAACATCCATCACAGTGAATCTCCTCCTCACTGTGATGGAAGGCAAAGTCTTGTCTCTCCCCTGCGCTCCCGGCAGGCGATGGTAAGTCTCCGGGTCTCAAAGTTGGAGCCCCCGGCGGATGCGCTAGCTAGTCCCGCGGGTGTTAAAGCCGCGCCGGGCGATGGGAGCTGGGAGAAGAGGGGGTGACCAGGATGCAATTCATCCTTGATTGTGCTGCTGGCCTTGCTGAGGCAGTGTGAGGTGTAAATGGAGTCAATGGTGCACTTGATGAATCTAATCAGTAAGAGATGATGCATTAGTTAATGGCGACTCATGTTCAGTCTGTGCAAAGGTGATGTGTTGAGTCTATCTATATTCCAATATTTCAATATCATCGCTTGATGAGGTCTCTTAAATGCTGTTATTACACCTGTCCCGCTGAAGGAAGTAGTTGGGGGCAGGTGTAATAACAGCATTTAAGAGACAATTAGACCTCCCTAATCTTTAAGAGAACAAATTAAAATGAACAGATTTTAGTCTAGTTTCGAGATACAGCGCGGAAACAGGCACAATTGCCCACCCAGTCTACGCTGACCAGCGATCCCCACACGCTAACTCTATTCTACACACAGTACGAACAATTTACATTTACACCAAGCCAATTAACCTACAAACCTGCACTTCTTTGGAGTGTAGGAGGAAACCGAAGATCTCGGAAAAAACCCACGGAGGTCATAGAAACATAGAAAATATGTGCAGGAGTAGGCCATTCGGCCCTTCGAGCCTGCACTGCCATTCAATATGATCATGGCTGATCATCCAACTCCGTATCCCGTACCAGCCTTCTCTCCATACCCCCTGATCCCTTTAGCCACAAGGGCCACATCCAACTCCCTCTTACTGGCCTCAACTATCTTCTGTGGAAGAGAATTCCACAGATTCACCACTCCTAAAAGATTTCCCCCTTATCCTTAAACTGTGACCCCTTGTACTGGACTTCCCCAACATTGGGAACAATCTTCCTGCATCTAGTCTGTCCAACCCCTTAAGAATGTTGTAAGTTTCTATAAGATCCCCCCTCAATCTTCTAAATTCTAGCGAGTACAAGCAGAGTCTCTCCAGTCTTTCTTCATATGAAAGTCCTGACATGCCAGGAATCAGTCTGGTGAACCTTCTCTGTACTCCCTCTATGGCAAGAATGTCTTTCTTCAGATTAGGAGACCAAAACTGTATGCAATACTCCAGGTGTGGCCTCACCAAGGCCCCTGTGCAACTGCAGTAGAACCCCCCTGCTCTTGTACTCAAATCCTTTTGCTATGAATGCTAACATACCATTCGCTTTCTTCACTGCCTGCTGCACCTGCATGCCTACTTTCAATGACTGGTGTACCATGACACCAGGTCTCGTTGCATCTCCCCTTTTCCTAATCGGCCACCATTCAGATAATAGTCTACTTTCCTGTTTTTGCCACCAAAGTGGATAACCTCACATTTATCCACATTATACTGCATCTGCCATGCATTTGCCCACTCACCCAGTCCTATCCAAGTCACCTTGCAGCCTCCTAGCATCCTCCTCACAGCTAACACTGCCCCCCAGCTTCGTGTCATGAGGAGAACGTGCAAACTCTGTGCAGACAGCACCCGTCGCTGGGATCGAACCCGGGCGATGAAAGTGCCTTAAGGCAGCAAGTCTACCGCTACGCCAATGTGACCGCCCAAAAAAACTAAAAACGTTTGGCAAATCTTTTCTGTGTGTTTGTCACGTGTGTGACGATGATATTGAAATGCATCAGTCATTTAATAAAAACACTTCCAGTTGGAAAATAGCATGCAGTGGTTTTAATAGTCTCTGTTCTCAAGGAACTTGTTAATTGTTTTTGACAAGAATGGTTTCTTGCAGTTGGCGGGAGGGAGTCTCTTTACCGGGTGATTCTGCCACAGTTTCTACTCAATGAATGCAAAAAAGACTTTATGTGGAAAAGAGTGGCTTGGAAATTATTGGGTATCTACTCAGCTAAACTCGTTTAATGATCCGATCCTTTCCCTTTCCAATTCCTGCAGCTAAGTTCTGCCGCAAGAGAGATTTTGCATTGAGTGGCTGGATCAAGAGCGTGGCACGGAGGCGCAGCGGGTAGAGCTGCTGCCTCACAGTGCCCGAGACCCGGGTTCCATCCCCACTACGGACGCAGGCTGTGTGCAATTTGCATGTTCTCCCCGTGACAGAGTGGGTTTTCTCTGGGTGCTCCGGTTTCCCCCCCACACACTCCGAAGGTGTACAAGTTTGTACGTTGTGTATGAAAGAACTGCAGATGCTGGTTTTAATCGAAGGTAGACACAGAATGCTGGAGTAACTCAGCGGGACAGGCCGCATCTCTGGAGAGAAGTTTCAGGTCGAGATGTAACGGGTCTGAAGAAGGGTCTCGACCCGAAACGTCGCCCATTCCTTCTCTCCAGAGATGCTGTCTGTCCCGCTGAGTTACTCCAGCATTTTGTGTCTATCTTCAAGTTTGTATGTTAATTGGTTTCTGTAAATCGTCCCTAGTGTGTAGAATGGAACTAGTGAAAGGGTGATTGGTGGTTGGTGTGGACCCGGTGGGCCAAAAGGCCTGTTTCTGTGCTGTGTTAGTGCAGTTGGTGGTGTCCAAGTGAAATCCACCCAATGTCAGAATGTTCAAGGTACATCTTGGCACCGCTGTGTATATCTGCTGTCCTTCATTGGCCCTATCCACAGCTGGCTGGAATAAATATGGCAACCTGTTGGACCTCTGTCCCAAAGACAGACCGTTTTTTGGACAAATTTCCACACCTACCGCACAAAATATTGCAAACGGTTGAATTTCGAAGATGTTTTGCAAGATATCTTGCAAGATGTTTAATAAAAATATCAAATGCTCTCACCATAGTCACACTGTTTTAAGCAACCAACTACCTACTGATTACACTGCCTTAGCCTCTGATTTGGAAGTACTGACAGTCAGATGACTTGCACTGAATATTTAATTCTGCAAAAAAAGTCAAGAGTCTGATTGTGGAGCAGATGAATTAGAAATTACAGCAAGCTCCCCACAAGCAATTTCTTGTTGGATTCAGGAGAGTTAGATTTAGCTCGGAGGGCCAACCGGAATCGAGGGATATGGGGGAAAAAGCCAGAACAGGGTACTAATTCTGGATGATCCGCCATAGTCAAATTGAATGGTGGTGCTGTTTCGACGGGCCAATGGCCTACTCCTGCACCAGTTTTCCATGTTTCCCAATCCGTCAGTTACTTACAGGAGTCCAACTTTGTGATTAATTATATTACAGGTGATTAGGATCCCTTAACTAAATAGCCTTACTTGGGGCTCACCTGAATCGGTGGTGTTATAGAGTCAGACAGCGAGGAAACGTGCCTTTTGGCCCAACTTGTCCACACCGGCCAACGTGCCGCATCTACACTAGTCCCACCTGCCTCTAAACCTTGGATTTGTTCTTTTGTAAACATGCGCCAAAATATAGAGACTTGTGCAAGAATTTCACTGTACAGTGCATACATAGAAACGTAGAAACATGGAAAATAGGGGCAGGAGGAGGCCATTCAGCCCCTCGAGACAGCACCGCCATTCAATATGATCATGACTGATCATCCAAAATCAGTATGTTTAAGAAGGGACTGCAGATGCTGGAAAATCGAAGGTAGACAAAAGTGCTGGAGAAACTCAACGGGTGAGGCAGCGTCTATGGAGCGAAGTAAATAGGCAACGTTTCAGAGTCTGAAGAAGGATTTTGGCCCGAAACGTCGCCTATTTCCTTCGCTCCATAGATGCTGCCTCACCCGCTGAGTTTCTCCAGCATTTTTGTCTACATCCAAAATCAGTACCCCGTTCCTGCTTTCTCCCCATATCCCTTGATTCCGTTACCCCTAAGAGCTAAGTCTAACTCTACCTTGAAAACATCCAGTGAATCGGCCTCCACCGCCTTCTGTGGCAGAGAATTCCACAGATTCACAACTCTCTGGGTGAAAAGGTTTTTCCACGTGACATTAAAATGCTACTGGACCCTCGGTAATGCAAATAATCTCCATATTCGTATCAGTAAGTGATAGTTTAGGTTGGAGCCACGGTGTGGAAACAGGCCCTTTGATTTACCAAGCCTACGCCGGCCATCGATCGCCCGTTCACACTAGTTCCACGTTATCCCACTTTCTCATCCACTCCCCACACACTAGGTGGGCAATTTACAGGGGGTCGATTGACCTCCAAACCCGCACGTCTATGAGATGTGGGAGGAAACCGGGGCAAACGCATACGGTCACGGGGAGCACGTGCAAACTCCACACAGGCAGCAGACAGCACCCGAGGCCCGGATCGAGCCGGGGTCTCTGGCGCTGTGAGGCAGCAGCTCTACCCGCTGCACCATCCTGCTGCCTTCATGGAGACACCCGAGCGATTTCCCAGAAAAAAAATATTAAGCCCAGTACTAGAATACGTTTTTAATTTGGAACGCTCCGATTTTGTAACGTGACGAGCCGATAGGAAAGCAGATTGTTTCATTTATTTAGTACCTTTCTTGTTGTTCTCAAGCTGCCGCAGCCACTAAAGTTGCCGCTGTGATATAACAACTATCGCGGTCCATTAAAGCACGGGACGCGGTGGTGCAGCGGTAGAGTTGCTGACCGCGGGCGCTGTCTGTACGGAGTTTGTACGTTCCCCCCCCCCGTGACCTGCGTGGGTCTTCTCCGGGGGCTCCGGTTTCCCCCCACGCTCCAAAGACGCCCAGTTAATTGTAGGTTCATTGGCTTGGTGTAGATGTAAATTGTCCCTGGTGGGTGTAGGAAAGTGCTAGTGTCCGGGGATCACTGGTCGGCACGGACTCGGTGGGCCGAAGGGCCTGTTTCCGTGCTGTATCTCTAAACTGAACTGAACAAAAGGCTACTTCCGAAGGCATTGAGGTAACATCCAGAAAATGACCTGTAAAACAAATCACACACACTGTTTTTCTCATCATGTACAATCGAATGTCGTTGTGATCTGGAGTATAAAAGGCCAATGATTATTTCCAATGGAACAAGCTGTCAGAGCAAGTAGTTGTGGCAGGTACTATAACATCTAGGTTGTATATAAGTTTACTGTGGAATTCTCTGCCTCAGAGGGCGGTGGAGGCCAATTCTCTGGTTGCTTTCAAGAGAGAGCTAGATAGGGCTCTTAAAGATGGCAGAGTCGGGGGATATGGGGAGAAGGCAGGAACGGGGCACTGATTGGGGATGATCAGCCATGATCACATTGAATGGCGGTGCTGGCTCGAAGGGCCGAATGGCCTATTCCTGCATCTATTGTCCATTGTCTAACAGCATTTGTGTACTCATGACACCAGTGTAGGAAGGAACTGCAGACACTGGTTTACACCAAAGATAAACACAGAGTGCTGGAGTAATTCAGCGGGCCAGGCAGCTTCTCTGGAGAAAAGGTACGGGTGACATTTCGGGTGAAGACTATTCTTCAGAGTGGGAGAAGGGTCTGAACCCATTCCTTCTCTCCAAAGATGCTTGCTGACCCGCTGAGTTACTCCAGCATTTTGTGTCCAATTTCATTGT
The DNA here is from genome assembly GCA_035221665.1 of Okamejei kenojei. NCBI lineage: Eukaryota > Metazoa > Chordata > Chondrichthyes > Rajiformes > Rajidae > Okamejei > Okamejei kenojei. Next base: position 4,603,191 of record CM069147.1, on the reverse strand, counting down.
AAACCAGATCCACAGTTTGTACACAATTATTTCCATGTACTTTTGCATTGCTTTGGAAATTGGACTGGGACTTCTCCGCGTGAGTTACTGATGTACACTCGATAAGATCATACCTGCGTAAAACTCCTTTGTGGGAGAAAGTGTTAATTCTGGCCAAATTGGAGATGCCAGGATACTAACATTGAGTAAAGGCTTCTGGGCTGCTAGGCCATTTGGTCAATTTAAATGTGCCTTCTGCAGAAATGGGACAAGCTGCAGAATGGCGCCAGCTTGTCTGGAGCCTAGATAAGAGTTGCAGGGAAAGAATGAGACATCTGCACATTCTTACAATTAGGTGTAAATTGCATGAAACGGATTGGGTGAATGCAAACCAGACATACACATTGTAAATATCGTTGCAAAGCTAGATGTTGATTGGGTTAAGTGTTGAGCCTTGACTGGGTTTCTTGAATATCTGGGCAAATGTTGCTTTGTTTGCTTCCTTCCAGAAGCTCCGTTTGAATACAATATATTAGTTAAAGTCCTGTCCCACGGTACGAGTTCATTCCAAGAGTTCTCCCGAGTTTGCCCTGATTTGAACTCGGAGATTTACGGTAATGGCCGCTCGTCGGTACTCGGGGCTCTCGTGGACATTTTTCATCGTGTTGAAAAATCGTCACAAGTCTTCCCGTGCTTACCTGCCGTTAGCGAGTCTTCCCGAGTACCTGCCGTTAGCGCTAAGCGAGGTCCCCGCGCTCCGACGTACCCGCTACGTTCATTCTCCGTGCTTACCACGAGTTTGATTATTTTTAAACTCAGGAAAGCTCTTGGAATGAACTTGTACCGTGGGACAGGGCTTTAACTGCGTTATTGGGTTAGGGAAATGTCTATCATGTACTGTGTTAATCGGTACCTGTTATTGGCCTGTATAGAGACCACCCCTATGTGATTCAGCCCCTCGAGGCTCAGGGACCTCCCACGAGGTCCTGTGCCGATCCTCTGGGAGAAGGCTTGGGACTGCGTGACCTTTTGGAGTGTCTCTGCTTGCACGAGGCAAGAAGGGCTTGGCCAGGCAGATACAAGGATCGAACCCGCGGTGGTTGGGTATAGTAGTGGGGAACTGTTCTTGTGTTTCTCCAAAATAAAGTTTAGATGCACAAGTGCTTGACTCAGTATTTTATTGACTGAAACCAGCCTGGGGGGGGGGGGGGGGGGGGGGAGGCTTAGAATGAGCTATTTACAAACGTAGATGGCATTGTTCGATATCCGCTGTTCCTTGCGTACGCCAGGTTGAATGACGGATTATCTGTTAATGACTGACTAATTAGAACCAATCCTGGAAGGATGGTTTGCGCTGAGCAACACTGACTGTACCGTCTTCCTGAGCATTTTTTAATCACCGTTCAATGTCACTCGGATGCCTGACGTGTGACTCCGGCTTTCTGGGTCTATCTTCGTATTTAAAGCAGCATCTGCAGCTCCTTCCGACCAATTCTGGCTACTCCACGGCACAAGAGACAATAGGTGCAGGAGTAGGCCATTCGGCCCTTCGAGCCAGCACCGCCATTCAATGTGATCACGGCTGATCATCCCCAATCAGTACCCCGTTCCTGCCTTCTCCCCATATCCCCTGACTCCGCTATCTTTAAGAGCCCTATCTAGCTCTCTATTGAAAGTATCCAGAGAACCGCCGCCACCGCCCTCTGAGGCAGAGAATTCTACGGACTCACAACTCTCTGTGTGAAGAAGTGTTTCCTCGTCTCCGTTCTAAATGGCTTACCCCCTTATTCTTAAACTGTGGCCCCTGTTTCCGGACTCCCCCAACATCGGGAACATGTTTCCTGCCTCTAGCGTGTCCAAACCATTAATAATCTTATATGTTTCAATAAGATCCCCTCTCATCCTTCTAAACTCCAGAGTGTACAAGCCCAGCCGCTCCATTCTCCTCAAGGTTCGCCAACTTCGAAGAAATCTCCTCCTCTCTCCGACGAGAGTCCTGCAACATCCTCTCTCGCTGCTCCCCCTCTGTGATTCCTCCAGCTCCCCGACCCCACGACAACGCTTCAACCCAGACTCGCTCCCGCAGCTAACAATGGCCTGTTTCCGTTATCATCGTTACTTTTGTGCATATCTTTAATTCATTGTTCTATATCTGCCACATCATTGCCTTTATCTCTCGTTTTCCCTCTCATCTGACAAAGTCTGAAGAAGGGTCTCGACTTGAAACGTCACCCATTCCTTCTCTGCAGAGATGCTGCCTGTCCCGCTGAGTTACTCCAGCATTGGGAAGACGCTTGGACAGATACATGGATAGGAAAGGTTCAGAGGTACATGGGCCAAACGCAGGCAAACAGTTGTCTCAGGTTATTGCAAATGTGCATTTGCATCAGTTCTTACATATTCAATGTTTGGCATATTTATTGGCATTATGTTGTCGCATATTCCCTGATCTGCCTTTCCAGCTATCTGTTTTATACATTACTCAGCGGGTCAGGCAGCGTCTAAATAGGAGGAGATAAGGATCTAGTCAGGCAGGAGATCAGGAATAGGTGACGGTTTGGGTTGGGAATTTTCTTCAGTGAGTGTCACGCAGGGGGAAGGTGCAGAACAAAGCAGAGCCTTGCACCGATGACTCGGGAAAGGTAGAGCCCACAATGGTCCATTGTTGGCTGGGGACGAGGTGATAACGAAGGAATGCAATTAGCAAGAGAGCTAGGTTGGGGGAGGGAGGGAGAGAGAGGGAATGCAAAGATTACTTGAGAATCGAGAAATCAAAATTCATGCTGAAGGTAGATACAATATACTGGAGTAACTCAGCTGGTCAGGCAGCATCTCTGGAGAGAAGGACTAGGTGACGTTTCAACTAGAGACCCTTCTTCAGGCTGAGAGTCCAGGGGAGAGGGAAACGAGAGATATAGACGGTGATGTAGAGAGATGTAGAACAAATGAATGAAAGATATGCAAAAAAGTAACGATGTTAAAGGAAATGGGCCATTGTTAGCTGTGGGCGAGGTGAAAACCAGTTACTGACAATGAGACTCAACAAGACGGCTTTGAAACTAGCACAATTACTTGGATGGGGGAGGGATGGAGAGAGAGGAATGCAAAGGTTACTTGAAGTTAGAGAAACCAAGAGTCATGCCGCTGGGTTGTAAACTGCCCAAGCGGACGATACGATACGATACGATACGAGAGAACTTTATTTATCCCAGGAGGGAAATTGATCTGCTAACAGTCATAAAACACAAGATGCATGAAACATGAAACTAAGGTGACAGGTGGAAAGGATTGGGGATGTGCAAAGATTGGGGGAGGGGGGTGGTGTCAGTCCTCTTTGGGGACGGAGTGGGTGGGGGGCTCAGAATATGAGGCCTGTTGTGTGTGTGTGTGTGTGTGTGTGTGTGTGTGTGTGTGTGTGTGTGTGTGTGTGTGTGTGTGTGTGTGTGTGTGTGTGTGTGTGTGTGTGTTGGTGGTTTAGATTTTCTCAGGGATGACAATGAGAGGCACGTGGATGATCAGCCATGATCACATTGAATGGCGGTGCCGGCTTGAAGGGCCGAATGGTCTACCCCTGCACCTATTGTCTATGGAGAGATCTTCTGCCTGACTCTGTGCCTGCGCACGTGGACCAGACACCCTTCAAGGTTAAAGAGATATGACTATTTGGCTCTGAACCATGTCGTGTGAAATACTTGTTTGTAATTGATGAAACGCTGACAGCTCAGCAAGAAGCGCGCTGCACAAGTCTAGCTGCGATTTAAAATTCTTCCAAATAACTTGCCAAGCCACTCTGATGTCTATCTTGATTTGCCGCGTCTGATTTCATTCAATGCGAAAAGAACTTTCTTTGAATTCCAATTTTATTGAGAATCTCGCAAAGTTGGCCGCTCAACTAATTTTGTGACACAACTGAATCAATGAACCAATATACACTTTTTAAAATGTTTTAAAGTTTGAAAACACTTCGGACAGAGGGAATGCTAGACTGCTAGTCTTGTTACTCAATCACTAAGTCTAGAGAAGGGTGCTGACCCGAAAAGTTGCCCCTCAGTATTCTCCAGTAATAGGTTCAATGTTCAAGAAGGAACGTCTGTGGAATTCTCTGCCTCAGAGGGCGGTGGAGGCCGGTTCCCTGGATGCTTTCAAGAGAGAGCTAGATAGGTTTCTTAAAAATAGCGGAATCAGGGGATATGGGGAGAAGGCAGGAACGGGGTACTGATTGGGGATGATCAGCCATGATCACATTGAATGGCGGTGCTGGCACGAAGGGCCAAATGGCCTACTACTGCACCTATTGTCTATTGTCTATTGTCTATTGTCTATTGTCTATTGAACTGCAGATGCTGGAAAATCGAAGGTAGACAAAATTGCTGGAGAAACTCAGCGGGTGCGGCAGCATCTATGGAGCGAAGGAAATAGGCAACGTTATGGGCTGAAACATTGCCTATTTCCTTCGCTCCATAGATGCTGCTGCACCCGCTGAGTTTCTCCAGCATTTTTCGTCTCCCTTTGATTTTTCCAGCATCTGCAGTACTTTGATGCCACGAGTACCTACGACTAGCATCACGACCTACCTACGACCTCCTACGACCTCGTGACGACCATGCTGCGAGTATGAGTCAAGGGCAAACTCGGCAGAGGTCGTGAATTAGGTCGTGAAAGTGGGACAGGCCCTTTAGAAGGATAGTTCCTGGAGTTGGGACCAAATCCCTCACTCCCAGAGCGCCCCGGAGGACAACGCTCTTTGCACCTTTAGGCCTTCAATTAAAAGACACAGAGTGGGGAGGAGGGCTCGAATCTCAAGCAAAACGCAGGGTGCTGGAGGAACTCCGCAGGGCAGGCAGCATCTGTGGAAGGCACGGACACGTGACGTTCCTGCTTGTGGCCCTGCTTCAGTCTGAAGGTTTAGGATTTTTTTTCTTGTCTCGCGTACAGTGAGAATTGATTAGTACGACTGTCAGGGATTACGGGGAGAAGGCAGGAGAATGGGGTTAGGAGGGGGAGATAGATCAGCCACGATCGAATGGCGGAGTGGACTCGATGGGCCGAAATGGCCTAATTCTGCTCCTATCACTTAAGAACTTATGAGAATGAACTGCAGATGCAGGTTTGCACCGGAGATAGACACAAAAAAGCTGGAGTAACTCAGCGGATCAGGCAGCATCTCTGGAGAAAAGGAATAGGTGACGTTTCAGGTCGAGACCCTCCTTCAGACTCAGAGCTTCGAGTATGACTGGCCATTCACAATCACAGAGAAGGAGTAGGTGATGTTTCAGGCCGGGACCTTTCTTCAGACTGATGGCAGGCTTCTGTACAATAGGTAGTCAGCTCGTGATGCTGTGGGAGTTTCAACCTGTGAAAATCGGAGCCAGAATTACGTGCATGTGCGGGTCACATTGCACACTAGGAAGCTATTTTGCTGAATGACTCAATGAGCACCTGTATGGAGCGGTTGCTACAAACTGTTCACAGTACGACTTCACACGAGGCTAGCTTCTCTTGTTTGTGTGAGCTGTGTGTTTTGAATTGAATAGTCAAAATGAAACTTGATAATAGTCACATTCCTTATTCCTTACGAATACTTCATCATTATTTAAACAGCCTTGGACGAAAACCTGGTAATCTATATTATCCCACTTACTCATCCATAAGTTCATAAGTGGTAGGAGCAGAATTAGGCCATTCGGCCCATCAAGTCTACTCCGCCATTCCATCATGGCTGGTCTATCTCTCCCTCTCAACCTCGTTCTCCTGCCTTCTATCCCATGAACCCCTGGGCCCATTTTCCAGAGGCCAATTATGAATGGATGTGTTTATTGGCCAAGTATGTGCACATACAAGGAATTTGCCTTGGTGCTCCGCTCGCAAGTAACCTACAAACCGCCACGTCTTTGTGACGTGGGAGGAAACCGGAGCGCCCGGAGGAAACCCAGGTGGTCATCGGGAGAGAACGTGCAAACTCCCCACACACACACACACACACAACACCCAAGGTCAGGATTGAACCTGTGTCCCTGGCACTGGGAGGCAACTACCTCTACCCGCTGCGCCACTGTGCTGCCCTTTCATTGCGGGAGGTTTTGGAGCGGGTGCTGAGGAGGTTTACCAGAATGCAGCCCGCGTTAGAGAGGTCCCACAACCTTAGATTGTTTCCTCTGGTGCGCTGGGGACTGGATGGAGATCTGATAGAATTACATAAAATGATGATAAGTCAGACAGTCAGCTTTCCTCCGGGTGCTCCGGTTACCTCCGGGTGCTCCGATTTCCTCCGGGTGCTCCGGTTTCCTCCCACATTCCAAAGAAGTGCAGGTTTGTAGGCAAGTTGACCTCTGTAAATTGTTCTTGGGTGAGCAGAATAGGACTTGTGTACATGGTGATCACTGGTGGACGTGAACCAAAGGACCTGTTTCCATGCTGTATCTCTAAACTAAACTAAACTACGTCTTCACTGCCCCTCTGTAATAAACCTTAACAAAATCTAAATCTGGGGCAGCACGGTGGCGCAGTGGTAGAGTTACTGCCTTACAGCGCTTGCAGCGCCAGAGACCCGGGTTCGATCCCGATTACGGGTGCTTGTCTGTACGCAGTTTGTACGTTCTCTCCCCGTGACCTGCGTGAGTTTTTTCCGCGCGCTCCAGTTTCGCCCCACACTCCAAAGACTTGCGGGTTTGTAGGTTAATTGGCTTGGCCTAAGTGTAAATTGTCCCCTGGTGTGTGAAGGATAGTGTTAGTGTGCGGGGGTCACTGGTCGGCGCGGACACGGTGGGCTGGAGAAGGGCCTGTTTCCGTGCTGTATCTCCAAACTAAACTGAAACACAAAACATTTATTTTGGTTATTTTAACTTGTAACTCGCAAAGCTTATTGAAACATATAAGATTATTAAGAGTTTGCACATGCTAGAGGCAGGAAACATGTTCCCGATGTTGGGGGAGTCCAGAATCAGGGGGCCACAGTTTAAGAATAAGGGGTAAGCCATTTAGAACGGAGACCAGGGAACACTTTTTCTCACAGAGAGTGGTGAGTCTGTGGAATTCTCTGCCTCAGAGGGCGGTGGAGGCCGGTTCTCTGGATGCTTTCAAGAGAGAGCTAGATAGGGCTCTTGAAGATAGCGGAGTCAGGGGATATGGGGAGAAGGCAGGAACGGGGTACTGATTGGGGATGATCAGCCATGATCACATTGAATGGCGGTGCTGGCTCGAAGGGCTGATTGGCCTACTCCTGCACCTATTGTCTATTGTCTACTTTCAATGACTGGTGTACCATGACACCCAGGTCTCGTTGCATCTCCCCTTTTCCTAATCGGCCACCGTTCAGATAATAGTCTACTTTCCTGTTTTTGCCGCCAAAGTGGATAACCTCACATTTATCCACAATGTGGAGGCCAAGTCAATGGATATTTTTAATCAGAGATAGTTAGTTTCGTGATTAGTGTGGGTGCCGGGGGTTATGGGGAGAAGGCAGGAGAATGGGGTTAGGAGGCAGAGATAGGTCAGCCATGATTGAATGGCGGTGTGGGCTTGATGGGCCGAATGGCCTAATTCTGCTCCTATCACTTTATGAAGTAATCTATTGCAAATCCCAACTGGTGAATATCTGCTTCACATTTGGAACAAAAATGTTTTGTAAAACCCATGGCTATTTAGCAGAGCCTGTGGAAGTGGAGAGATGCAGTGCGTGAGGGCATGCATAGGGTGACGGCCCGTGGATTTGCTTCAGGCTCATTAATGAATGATACAACTTTCCATTCCCATGCAGGAAAACACACCTGCGTTCTAACAAAATCTCTTTTTTTCAGTCGCCCTTTGAACAAGTCCAGAAATGTCTTGCCGAAGGCTGACAAGTATGGAGTTGGGATATACCTTTGTGCTTGCCTTCATTCACTTGTGCCGCACGGTGGCGCAGCCAGAGGCCCGGGTTCGACCCTGACCAGGAGTGCTGTCTGTACGGAGTTTGCACGTTCTCCCCGTGAGCCGCATGCCTTTTCCCGGGTGCTCCAGGTTTGTAGTTTTACCCGGCTTTGGTAAAATTGTATATTGGTCCCCAGTGTGTGTAGGATAATGCTAGTGTGTGGGGATCGCTGGTCAGCACGGACTCGCTGGGCCAAAACGCCCGTTTTCACGCCATATCTCTAAATTAAACTAAACTAAACTGCATTTTTTTTTTAAAAACACCCGATATGCGTTTTTGAACGCACAAACTCAGTTAGCTTGGTCGGAGAATACAATTACATGTACGAAAGATCTACAGCTCCAATAAGTATAGGTCAAAGCAGTGAAAAAGGCCGTCACAAGTAGTAGAGATTAAGATACATTTCTAAGGAAGATAACTGGAAAACAGAAGTTCATTACTGATTTCTTTGTTTATAGCCATACTAATTGGGATGCAGGGTAGACTATTTGAAGGCCCTTTTCATGATTGAGTGTTATGGAGAAAGCGTTTTAAAAGGCTCTTTTTAATCTGATGTAGATTTTAATTCAATGTATTAGGGAAAGCAAAATGTACAATATTGCTTGCCTGATGTTAGATTCAAACCAATTTCCGTTTTGTACTTTAGACTTTGGAGATTCAGCGCAGAAACAGGCACCGACCGGCGATCCCCCCGTACACTAGCACTATCCCACACACCAGGGACGATTTACAATTTTATCGAAGGCAATTAACCTACAGGAGTAGGCCATTTGGCCCTTCGAGCCAGCACCGCCATTCAATGTGATCATGACTGATCATCCACAATCAGTACCCCGTTCCTGCCTTCTTCCCATACTTCCTGACTCCGCAATCTTTAAGAGCCCTATCTAGCTCTCTCTTGAAAGTATCCAGAGAACCGGCCTCCACTGCGCTCTGAGGCAGAGAATTCCTCGTCGCCGTTCTAAATGGCTTACCCCCTTGTTCTTAAACTGTGTGTGGCCCCTGGTTCTGGACTCCCCCAACATCGGGAACATGTTTTGTGCTTCTAGCGTGTCCAAACCCTTAATAACCTTAGGTAGACAAAAATGCTGGAGAAACTAAATTATAAAAGGACTGGACAAGCTAGATGCCAGAAAGATGTTCCCAATGTTGGGCGAGTCCAGAACCAGGGGCCACAGTCTTAGAATAAAGGGGAGGTCATTTAAGACTGAGGTGAGAAAAAACTTTTTTACCCAGATAGTTGTGAATTTGTGGAATTCCCTGCCACAGAGGGCAGTGGAGGCCAAGTCACTGAATGGATTTAAGAGAGCGTTGGATAGAGCTCCAGGGGCTAGTGGAGTCAAGGGATATGGGGAGAAGGCAGGCATGGGTTATTGATAGCGGACGATCAGCCATGATCAGAATGAATGGCGGTGCTGGCTCGAAGGGCCGAATGGCCTCCTCCTGCACCTATTTTCTATGTTTCTATGTTTCTAAACATAGGTTGCGGACCAACTGGCTGGAGTTTTTACGCACATTTTCAACCTGTCACCTCTGAGGTCTGAGGTTCCCACCAGATGAAGTGCTGCGAGAGGTCGAGAGGTTGATCATGGCGCAAATCAACTCCTACCTCGACAAAAACCTGGACCCACTGCAGTTCACTTACCGCCACAACAGATCAACGGTGGATGCGATCTCGCTGGCCCTCCACTCCGCTCTGGACCACTTGGACAACAAAAACTCATATGTCAGGCTGTTATTCATCGATTACAGCTCGGCATTTAATACAATCATCCCCTCCAAGCTGGTTACCAAACTCGCAGAACTGGGTCTCTGCGCATCCCTCTGCAATTGGATCCTCGACTTCCTCATTCACAGACCACAGTCCATTCGTATTGGTGGAAATGTGTCAGACTCGATAACAATCAGCACGGGAGCACCTCAAGGCTGCGTGCTCAGCCCCCTGTTGTACTCACTCTATACTCATGACTGCGTAGCCGGTCACAGTGCGAACTCCATCATCAAGTTCGCTGACGACACCACTGTTGTGGGACGTATCACTGATGGGGATGAGTCGGAGTACAGAAGAGAGATCGAGCGACTGTCCATATGGTGCCAGCACAATAACCTGGCCCTCAACACCAGCAAAACCAAGGAACTGATGTGGACTTTGGAAGGAGTAGGATGGGGACCCACAGTCCTGTTTATATCAACGGGTCGATGGTTGAAAGGGTCAAGAGCTTCAAATTCCTGGGTGTGCACATCTCTGAAGATCTTTCCTGGTCCGAGAACACAGATGCAATTATTAAGAAAGCTCATCAGCGCCTCTACTTCCTGAGAAGATTATGGGAGAGTCGGGGTCTTGTCAAGGAGGACTCTCTCCAACTTCTACAGGTGCACAGTAGAGAGCTTGCTGACCGGTTGCATCGTGGCTTGGTTCGCCAACTTGAGCGCCCTGGAGAGGAAAAGACTACAAAAAGTAGTAAACACTGCCCAGTCCATCATCGGCTCTGACCTTCCTTCCATCGAGGGGATCTATCGCAGTCGCTGCCTCAAAAAGGCTGGCAGCATCATCAAGGACCCACACCACCCTGGCCACACACTCATCTCCCTGCTGCCTTCAGGTAGAAGGTACAGGAGCCTGAGAACTGCAATGACCCAGGTTCAGGAATAGCGACTTCCCCACAGCCATCAGGCTAAAAAAACCTGGCTCGGACAAAACTCTGAACATTAATAACCCTCCATCAGTTATTTGCACTTTATTAATTTATTAATGAATGTGTGTATTTACGTATATAATTGTAGTCAATGCCTACTATGTTCTGTTGTGCTATGCAAAGACACTCAGCGGGTGAGGCAGCATCTATGGAGCGAAGGAAATAGACAACGTTTCTTTGCCTTAATAACCTTACATGTTTGAATAGTCAGGATGGAACCCAGGTCCCTGGTTTTGTAAAGCAGCAACTCGACCTCTGCGCTGCCGTGCAGCTCATCCATTTTAGTAAATATACTAACCGTCAAAACTAAAAACAAAATCTTCCAAAAAAAGGCCTTTCATGAATAAATGTGTTTCTGCTTCCTGAGAATCACAAGGCAATGTTTCTTATTTTGAAGTAAGGCAATTTCCAGCATCAGAATAAAAACAAAACGAATTCATGCTTGACAGTTTATGCTGAACCAAATTAATCTGCATAATGCAGATGCCATTAGTCTTTTGAATTGAGAAGATCAGAGAAGTGTGTGTCTCCCACAGGTGCTTTTAGAACATCCTGTAATGTATTCCCCCTTGTCATGCTTGACTACGTACAAAGGGAGCAATTATTTCACGGGCACGCAAACAGAACTGGAGTTGTTTTGACACAGCATTGATTTAACAAGTAAAATATATCACAGCGTTCGCCTATGGTTTTCCACCATCGCAGCAATCCCCCCCCCCCCCCCCCCCCCCCCCCCCCACTCCCCCCCAAACACATCTCCACTTCTGCTAATGGCCAACTAATTAGAACTCCAGTGAATAGGAGAAACACAAACAACTTTCATCAGGATTCCTGATCGGGATTATGCTGATCAAGTCGGCAGTCATAGCCCCAAGGTAATGTCCTGATCTGTTCATTTGTCTTAGTTTTCCGTTTAACCTAACTGCGGACTCGCCTAAAGCCACGATGAGAGAGGATTTATGAAGCAGGCATCCCCTGAGATAGGCACAGAATGCTGGAGTAACTCAGCGGGTCAGGCAGCATATCTAGTGAAGGAATGGGAGACGGTTTTTTTTCAGACTGAGAGTCGGGGGGGGAGGGGGGGGGGTGAGAGGGAGATACATAGATAAGATAGATAAGGAAGTGTAAGGTGTGGAAACAGGACAAAGGGGATGGAGATCAAGGAAAATGTAGAATAGATCATTGTTAGCTGGGAGAAGATAAAGGGCCTGTCCCACTTGGTGACTGCCGGCGTCACTGACTGACATATCACGGTCGCCAAAAAAATCACCAAGTGGGACGGGCCCTTAACAACAAGCATACGGAGATAAAATGTAATCGGAGACAGTAAGACTGTGGTTGGAGAACTGTGAAGAGGGTGGGATGAAGACCTGGTGACTTACTCCAGCTTTTTGTGTCTATCTTCGGTTTAAACCAGCATCTGCAGTTCCTTCCTTCACGTCCATCCCTTGAGGTTGGGGCTTTCATAAGTTATAGAAGCAGAATTAGGCCACTCGGCCCATCAAGTCTACTCTGCCATTCAATCAAGGCAGGTGGCAACACTATTGGCAACACCTCTCAACCCCACTCTTCTCCCCACAACCCCTGACGCCCGTGCTAATCATAACACTGACTTGGCCTCCGCAGCCTTCTGTGGCAGTGAATTCCACAGATTCACCACCTTTTGACCAAATGAAATTCCTCCTCATGTCCTATAAAGGTATGTTCTTTTATTCTTAAGCTATTGTCTCTGGCCCTCGACTCCCCCACAAGCGGAAACATCCTCTCCGCATCCACTCTATCCAGGCCTTTCATTATATATTGAAGAAGGCGCAGCGGTAGAGTTGCTGCCTCACGGTGCCAGAGACCTGGGTTCAATCCTGACCATGGGAGCTGTCTGTACGGAGTTTGCACTTTCTCCCTGTGACTGTGTGGGTTTTCTCTGGGTGCTCTGGTTTCATTCCACATGCCAAAGACGTGCAGGTTTGCCCCTAGTGTGTCCTAAGTGTGTGAGTGTGTGTGTGTGTGTGTGTGTGTGTGTGTGTGTGTGTGTGTGTGTGTGTGTGTGTGTGTGTGTGTGTGTGTGTGTGTGTGTGTGTGTGGTGTGTGTGTGTGTGTGTGTGTGTGTGTGTGTGTGTGTGTGTGTGTGCGTGCGTGTGTGTGTGTGTGTGTGTGTGTGTGTGTGTGTGTGTGTGGGGGGGGGGGGGGGGGGAGTGTGCGGGGAAGTCGCTGGTTGGCGCGGACTCGGAGGGCCGAAGGGCCTGTTTCCGTGCTGTATCTCTAAAGTCGAAATACTAAAATCTAAAGGATGAGAATAAGATAATAGCCATTGAAACATCTTTTTTGTTTCTTTATCCACATCTTTCACATTTCATTCATATTTGATTTTGAGCACTTACTGCATGTTGCCCTTGGTGATTAGCAGTTAATTAAGATTTGGCAGTGGGAATGATGATCAGTAAACAGCGCAAAGTGCTGGAATAACTCAGGTCAGGCAGCGTCAGTATAGGACAATGGTGTTGCCAACTGACCCGTATTAGCTGGGACATCCTGTACATTAGGCTAAATTGGTTTGTCCCATATGGGACCTCCCTTGTCCCATATTTGACTGCTACTACTCGAGGGGCTGTCGGGTCGGAGCGCCGCATCCGGCCCCACCTCACCCGACCCGACGTAGTGCAGCCCATGGAGTGCAGCAGCAGCAGCTCCTCGCCCGTGGACCCGTCGGTCGGTCGGCAGCCCGGCCAGCTGTCCGACATTCGGACCTTCGCTGACCGCCGACACCACCACCACCCCCTTTCTCATGGCCGATCATCGGTTTGTGAGTTGGACGGGGCGCTGGACTATGCCCGCGATGTCGCGCAGCCCGGGCCAAAGCCCCTCAGCTGGCCCACTGGCTGGGCACCCGGACCAACTCATCATTCTCCCAGTCGGTCAACGAATTGCCGTCGGGAACTTGTCCCGTATTTTGACATTTGGTCCCTTATTTGGGAGTGAGAAAGTTGGCGACCCTAGTTGGGCGCCATCTTGGAATCTTACTTGTAGCAACACAAAAAAATATGTAAACATAGTACTCTGTAAAACCCTTAATAAACAACAACTAATTCATCTAGGAATAGGAACCTGAGGGGTAACAGAGGGTGGTGCAGGCACGGAAATCGCAATCAAAACATGCGGGGGACACAATTCCCTGGCGGCCGCCCGTGCACACGCGTGCACACACGCACACACACACAAGGCTTTGGTAACATCGGGAGCTGACCTGGTTGGTGACCGACTCCGAACCCCAGCAACAGCAGCTTCGTCCGCCCCGAATCGTGGGGCTTCAATCGGGCCGTTCACGGGGTCTTTCATCGGCCGGCGGGGGCTTCAACATCGGGAGCCTCGATCGCCTCGATGCAGCAGTTTTATTTTAAGCCGTGCCAGGCGATGAAAGGCCCCGCGAATGGGCCGATTCAAGCCCTTAGAAAGCGTCTGATAAAGTCCGGATTACAAAACATGGGGGGGGGGGGGGGGGGGGGGGGTCGTCCCCCACCTCTCAAAGCAGGAGAGGAACAAGCTGCCAGAGGAGGCAGTTGAGTCGGGTACAATCATTTAAAAGACTTTTAAAAGACCACTCCCTCTTCTCCCCTCTCCCATCGGGCAAGAGGTACAGAAGTGTGAAAACGCACACCTCCAGATTCAGGGACAGTTTTGTTCCAGCTGTTATCAGGCAACTGAACCATCCTACCACAACCAGAGAACAGTCCTGAACTACTGTCTACCTCATTGGTGACCCTCGGACTATCTTTGATCGGACTTTATTGGATTTATAATAATAATAATAATAATAATAATAACTTTATTACGGACTCAAGGTCCAGACAAGGGGCAACATTACATTAAAAAATCATAAATATATATAAAATCATGGTAAATCACATAAAAACATCATAATTTATATGTTTAAAAAAAAAAAAAAAAAACCCCAATACTTAAGTTAAAAAATCCAGAGTAAAAGATGATAAATGTGGTACAAGGAGACAACGATACCAGTGTCTCCACAACTGGGATTCGTAGCGTGTAGTGCTAACCCTTATGTTTGTCAAGGCCACAATAAGCACATTTTTAGAGTCATTTATCCTGCAAATGAATTTTATACATGTGGTGTCTTAGGATAGCTTCTAGAGTACTGACTCCTGCAGCCGCAAACATATTACTGGCACTACACCATCTTGGTTGCCTTAGCAGTGTTCTCATGGCATCGTTATATGCAACCTTTAGTCTCTGCATACTTGTCTTTAAATAGTTCGACCACAGGTGCGCAGTGTAGAGGGGTGTGCAGTATGCTCTAAATAGCGACATCTTCACCACATCTGCACACGCACCGAAATTTACGCAAGGAGGATATTCGCCTGTATATACAGCATGCGTCGTTGCCTATAAATATCCTCATCATCTGTCATTTGTTCTGTAATAATATGCCCTAGATATTTTATCTTATTACAGACACTAAGATTGTTGTCAGACAATTTAAAATCAGGATATTTTAGGCTTTTATCCTCTTTGGTTCTACGGACCATAACAGCACTCTTACTAGCATTATATTTAATGTATCCCGAACTGCAGTAAAAGACGCTAGATGGACTAAAGACCACAAGATCATCTGCATACATAATATGCCGTTCACTAGAATATTACAATCACGCACCCAGTGCAGGGACTGTATCAGAGGTTATCACGTTTTGAGAACCGTAGTGGAGCTTTCTGTAATCATGTCTTTCCGCGTTTAATGTGCAACAACAGCTTTACCACTTTACCCCGGTACACGGTCTAGTCGGACAGGTTTTGAGCAGGTTGTTCTGCATAAGTTCTGTGAGCGGATGGCGCGTTAATAACTCTCACTGTCTGCACTTGTTCCCGACTGAATTGATTAGCTAGCGGATGAGAAAAGAGAGTCGGGCACGGCTCCAGTCCGCGCTCACTGTCTGCACTTGTTCCAGAATTCTAGATGACGGACGTCCTCAGAAAAACAAACTACGCCTGCGGGCCGGATGATTTCGGGTATTGGGCCGGATCCGGCCCGTGGGCCGTGGGTTGCCGACCCCTGGTTTAGAGGGATAGGGGCCAGTCGAGGGCAGGTGGGACTAGTGCAGCTGCTCAGGATCGAACTGGGATAGACAATAGGCAATAGGTGCAGGAGTAGGCCATTCGGCCCTTCGGTCTCTGGCACTGTAATGCCCCTGTCCCACTTAGGAAAAAGGTAAGACCTTTTTTTCACCTAGTTTTATTCCACCAGGGAGGTCTTACCTTCCACTACCCGCAACCTCCGGCAACCACCTTCAACTAGCATCGCAACCGGCTTCGACTAAAAAATTACCGATTTTTAAAACGGCAACCTATTTTTAGTCGCGGCCGGTTTTGAATTTTTTTAAATAATCGCCAGAACAAAGCAGAAGCGGAAACCACTTTCGACCATTAGGGAGACTGACAAAAACCTCCGGGAACCGCACGGAAACCTTGGGTGGGGCGCAAAGTCTCCAGAGGTTTCCGTTCATGTTTCCTAAGTGGGACAGGGGCATTAGGCAGCTCTACCAGCTGCACCAGGCTCTGCATGACATCAGAATCTAAAATTTGACAACACCTTTTCCATTTCACCGTGTGAATAGCAGCGTTGCTACACCTGTAATTATTTATACACTGAAGATGGACACAAAATGCTGGAGTAACTCAGCGGGACAGGCAGCGTCTCTGGAGAGAAGGAACGGGTGACGTTTCAGTGGAGAAGGGTCTCGACCCGAAACGTTTTCCTTCTCTCCAGAGATGCTGCCTGTCCCACTGAGTTACTCCAGCATTTTGTGTCTATCTTCAGTTTAAACAAGCATCTGCATTTCCTTCCTGCACATTATTTATGTTCTGCTTCTCGTGTGTGTGTGTGTGTGTGTGTGTGTGTGTGTGTGTGTGTGTGTGTGTGTGTGTGTGTGCGTGCGTGCGTGCGTGTGTGCGTGTGCGCGCCACGTGCGTGCGTGTGTCTGTGTGTGTGTGTGTGTGTGTGTGTGTGTTTGTGTGTGTGCGTGTGTGCGTGCTTGCGTGCTTGCGTGTGCGTGTGTGTGTGCGTGTGTGTGTGCGCGTGTGTGTGTGTGTGCGTGCGTGCGTGCGTGCGTGTGTCCGTGTGTGTGTGTGTGTGTGTGTGCGTGCGTGCGTGTGTGTGCGTGTGTGCGTGCGCGTGTGCGTGCGTGTGTGTGTGCGTGTGTGTGTGTGTGTGTGTGTGCGTAGTAGGGTACAATTGATCTAGAACTTTCTGCAGAATGTATTTGAGACTGAGCCATCATTATATGTTTTTTAGTAAGACAATAAAAAAAATAGAATTGAAATGAAAATGTGTAGGAAGGAACTCTGAAGAAGGGTCTCAACCTGAAACGTCACCCATTCCTTTTCTGCAGAGTTGCTGCCTGTCCCGCTGAGTTACTCCAGCATTTTGTGTCTATCTTCGGTTTAAACCAGCATCTGCAGTTCCTTCCTGCACTTTATGACAGGTCTCTCTGTTTGTCAACTGATGTAACAGCCATCGAGTTGAAACAATAGGTCTGTTTTTCTCTCTCTATAGATGCTGCCTGTCCTACTGAGTATTCCCAGCAAGCTCTGTTTTATTTCTTATCTCTATCTGCTGTAGACATTAGACGTTTAGAGATACAGCTTGGAAACAGGCTCTAGGCTGCCTGTCAGTGATCACCCCATACACTAGCACTACACTACACACCAGGGACGATTTACAATTTACAGAGCTAATTAACCTACAAATCTTCGTTGAAATGAAATGGCAGCTTCACATAGATAGAGGGGCTACTCGAAGTGTGTATGAGCCAAGCATCGAAGAATTTGCCATAATTACCGGGAACATTGATGAATGCTCTTATGTGGTGAATGTGGTGTGGAGGCGCCTCGGCAGCGGCTCGACTGCAGTCCGTCTGTCTTATTTACATTTCTGTCTCGTTAAATATATGTTTTGATTCTAGTTTTTATTAATTTTTAGCTGTGTATATGTGGGGGGGGGAGGGGGAAACCGTTTAAACTCTCTTCCCCGTTCGGGGACCTGACTTTTTCCCTGTCGCGTCTCCGGTGTCTTTGGGCCTAATATCGTGGAGCCGGCGGCCCCCGGTGGGACCAACCTGAGTGCTCCAGTCACGGGGCCTGCAGACTCGCCATCGCGGAGCTGGCCGTCTTCGGAGCGGGGAGAGCTGTGGTGGCGCGCGGCTGCGACCCGACTTCGGAGCTTCGGAGGCTCCGGCCGCAGGCCCGGTGGACGGGAACATCGGGAGCTCACATGTCTCTGGTGGGAGACCGCTTTTCAGAGCTACCCAACGGCAACTTCTCCCACCGGAATCACGGGGTTTAAAGGACTCGGAACAAGGCCCAACATCGCCCCGTGCGGCTTAAATGGCTGCGGGACTTACCATCGCCCGCCGGGGACTTTAACATCGGGAGTCCCAGTCGCCTCGATGCTGCAGATAGACTGCTGGACCGCTGGGAGAAGAACAAGGGAAGAGATAAGACTGTTGCCTTCCAACACAGTGAGGAGGCGTTGGAGATTCACTGTGATAGATGTTTGTGTAAAGTGTGTTTAGTGCGGGTCTTGGTTTTTTTGTAATGTTAAAACTGTAGAAATGCAATTTCATTCAAACCAAGCTGTTTGAATGACAATAGAAGGCATTCTATTCTATTCTTTTATGATGAGAATTAATTTGTTCGTCTGCATCTTGCATGCGATGTCTACTGAAGATGTTCTCCTTGGAGAGGCTGGAGCTGGTTTGGTTTGGTCTCACTCTGACAATGGAGGAGGCCCTGGAGAGAAAGGTCAGATTGAGAATGGGAGGGGGAGTTGAAATGCTGAGCCACCGGGAGATCAGGCTGGTTTAGGCGGACTGAGCGGAGGTGTACAGCGAGTCGATCGCCGAGCCTGCGCTTGGTCTCACCGATGTACAGGAGTCCACACCTGGAACAGTGAATGCAGTAGATGAGGTTGGAGGAGGTGCAAGTGAACCTCTGCCTCACCTGAAAGGGCTGTTGTGGTCCCTGGACAGAGTCGAGGGAGGAGGTAAAGGGACAGGTGTTGCATCTCCTGCGGTTGCAGGGGGAGGTACCTGGGGAGGGGGTGGTTTGGATGGGAAGGGATGAGTTAAAGGAAATTGGGTCTGGTTCAGAGCAAGCAAGCCGGGCCAGTGTGCCGGCTCGTGCAGTGCATTCATGCAGGTTTACGGAGATGGGCCTGGGCAGTGTACGTATCCAGAGGCGCCCGTGTTGTGTTTTTACGGCAGGTTGGTTTTGCTTGGGCTCAGGTTGCTTGCTTCCTCACACGAGAACATCGGGAGAAATAGAGATTTGAGCCCTCAGGGCAACTGCCCTGCATGGACTGTCCGTTTGATTTGGCTCAATGAGGAAGTCACTCATCCTTAACGTGTAGAGTGAGGCATAACGCAAATTGGAGGAACAGCATCTCATATTTCACTTGGGCAGCTTACAGCCCAGTGGTATGAATTTGATTTCTCTAACTTCAAGTAATCCCTGCATTCCTCACGCTCCCCCACCCAAGTCGCACCAGCTTCTCGTTCCCACCTAGCAAACGGTTAACAAGGGCCTGTTTCTTTAATCATCGTTACTTTTTTGCATATCTTTCATTCATTTGTTCTATATCTCGCTACATCCCCGTCTATCTCTCTCGTTTCCCTCTCCCCTGACTCTCAGTCTGAAGAAGGGTCTCGACCCGAAACGTCACCCATTTCTTTTCTCGAGAGATGCTACCTGTCCCGCTGAGTTACTCCAGCATGTTGTGTCCATTACTCATCCTTAATGCGTGGTGGGAAGATTGCAGCCTTCACGTGGTCCGCCCTGTTTCGACTAATGCAATCAACTTGACGTGCACAATCAAATAAGATGAAATAGAACAAGTTGTCCGACAACTTTAGGCTGTGCACACCATACGCAAGAAGATGAAGATCCTTAATGCAGGCCTTACTGAACAAGTGCAATTTATGCAGCAAATTGTTACTTACCAGTGGAAAAGCGTGATTAAACTTGCACCCTAATAGACCGCTGTGATAAAGAGCTTAGACACTCAATGATGGTTGAGGAACGCACTTGGTGTCTATAGACTTTAGAGATACAGTGCGGAAACAGTCCCTGCAGCTCACCGAGAACGCGCCGACAGCGATCCCCGCACACTTGCCCATTCCTACACACACACGACGGACAATGTACAATTACACCAAAGCCAATTAACCGACAAACCTGCACGTCTTTGGAGTGTGGGAGGAAACCGGAGCACCCGGAGAAAACCCACGCGGTCACGGGGAGAACGTGCAAACTCCGTACAGACAGCGCCCGTAGTCAGGATTGAACCCGGGTCTCTGGCTGTGAGGCAGCAGCTCTACCGCTGCGCCACCGCGATGCTCCATCTGATGATCGGAGATAATTCACTGAAATACAACAATTTAGTCTTTATAATCTATTGGTGAAATACAACATATGCGGCCGGGTTGTTAGTTAATTTTGACTGAAAAGATTTATTTTAACGAGTGTCGGATATGAAAATGGCATTAGTGCAGGTCTCCTCCAAACTATTGCGATTATAAGCATGTTGCCTGCATCGTTTATCATTTAATTGGTGTTTATCCTCCTGGTGAATAATGCCCATTTCGTGTACTGAGAATGAAGACTCGCTAATAAGGCTACCAACAAAATGAGCTTGACAATTAGCTGAACGACCATCCACTAGGTGGGTAGATTTTTTATGTCGGTGTTTGTTGCTTGCAATTTGCCTCTTTATACTTTAAATATTAGAGTCACAGAGTGATACAGCATGGAAACAGGCCCTTCGGCCCAGCTGGCCCAGACTGCCCAACATGTCCCAGCTACACTAGTCCCACTTGCCTGCGCTTGGACCATATCCCTCCAAATTTGTCCTATCCGTGTACCTGTCTAACTGTTTCTTAAACGTTGGGTTAGTCCCAGCCTCAACTACCTCATCTGGCAGCTTGTTCCACACACCCACCACCCTTTGTGTGAAAAGGTTACCCCTCAGATTCATATTAAATCTTTTCCCCTTCACCTTAAACCTGTGTCCTCTGGTTCTCGATTCCCCTACTCTGGGCAAGACCCTTTGTGCATCTACCCGTTTATTAGTCAATAGACAATAGACAATAGGTGCAGGTGTAGGCCATTCGGCCCCTCGAGCCAGCACCACCATTCAATGTGATCATGGCTGATCATCCTCAATCAGTACCCCGTTCCTGCCTTCTCCCCATAACCCCTGACTCCGCTATCTTTAAGAGCCCTATCCAGCTCTCTCTTGAAAGTATCCAGAGAACCGGCCTCGACCGCCCTCTGAGGCAGAGAATTCCACAGACTCACAACTCTCTGTGTGAAAACGTGTTTCCTCGTCTCCGTTCTAAATGGCTTACCCCTTATTCTTAAACTGTGGCCTCTGGTTCTGGACTCCCCCAACATCGGGAACATGTGGGCGGTGGAGGCCTGTTCTCTGGATACTTTCAAGAGAGAGCAGGATCGATTTTAACATTTAAAAGTAAAGTGGATAGGTATATGGACGGGAAGGGAATGGAGGGTAAAGATAGCGGGAGTCAGGGGATATGGGGAGAAGGCAGGAACGGAGGGATATGGGGAGAAGGCTGATTGGGGCTGACTTATGTAGTACTCTCGGACACATACGATCAGGCCCTGGGGATTTATTTGGCTTTCAATATCATTATTTTCTCTGGTATTTATTATTTTTTTATTTATACTGATTTCCTTTCAATCTCGGGAACAAAAGGTCTAAGTCTTTGGTTCCTGAGCATTTCGAGAAAAATATTTTGTCCTGTTCCATGAAGACAATTGTTCAGTGAAGCACTTTGTTTAATTGTTCTGTCATTTCTTTGTTCCCATTAACATTCCCCTGTTTCTCACATTTGTTTCTGTTCATTACTTTATTTCTTGTCGAAACCTTGTCCTTTTGTGCTCCTTGCAAGTTTACTCTCACAGATATTTTCCCTTTTTCCTAAATTCTAATTAGCTTCCACTCTTAAGGTCAGCTCCTTTTTATAACAATGTTGATGGGGCTGCGTTTGTAATACTCTGTTCAGTTTTTGTCACCGTGCTTTTAGAATAAGGGGTAAGCCATTTAGGACTGAGATGAGGAAAAACGTTTTCACCCCAGTGAGTTGTGAATCTGTGGGAATTCTCTGCCTCAGAAGGCAGTGGAGGCCGATTCACTGGATGCTTTCAAGAGAGAGTTAGATGGAGCTCTTAAAGATAGTGGATTCAAGGGATATGGGGAGAAGGCAGGAACGGGGGACTGATTGGGGATGATCAGCCATGATCGCAGTGAATGGCGGTGCTGGCTCGAGGGGCAGAATGGCCTCCTCCTGCACCTATTGTCTATTGAACAATGCTATCAAGGGTGCAGAGAAGATTCAGAAGTCCGTGCCGATCAGCGATCACCCCGCGCACTAACACTATCCTACACACTAGGGAAAACTACAATTTTCACCAAAGCCAATTAACCTACAAATTTGCACGTCTTTTGGAATGTACGAGGAAACCGGTGCACCCGGAGAAAACCCACCCGGGTCACAGGAAGAACAGAAAGAGTTAGATATCGCTCTTAGGGCCCAAGGGAATCAAGGGATTATGGGGAGAAAGCAGGAACGGGGCACTGATTTTGGTTAGTCAGCTGTGATCATATTGAATGGTGGTGCTGGCTCGAAGGGCCGATTGGCTTACTCCTGCACCTATTTTCTATGGTTTCTATGTAAAAACTCCGTACGGACAGCACCCGTAGTCAGGATTGAACCTGGGACTCTGGAGCTGGAAGGCAGCAAAACTACCGCTGCGCCACTGTGGAAGTTGTTACCAGTGGAGTCCTGATATTCCCAGGTTCCTGATCGCCTTCAGTGGCAGGCAGTAGTTTCACTGAATGACGTACCTCGTGTTTATGTGTCCACTTCCCGTTATGCGGTAAATGACACAGCTGTCCTTCCATAATTACCTTAGCGAGCTGTTCTCTGATTATCCAGGGAGGCCCATTTGAGACACGCTCTAATGGCATTTCCACACAAAGTGTAACATAGCCCCTTCACTGGCAGATCATTAGGCTTATGAAGAATAAAGCGGCAAAATCCTGTGGGACTTTGAAACATTCGTTAATTATTAGAAATGAATCATATTCCATGAATCGTATTTCACGGGCGGTGAATCTGTGGAATTCTTTGCCACAGACGGTGGTGGAGGCCAAGTCATTGGGTATTTTTAAAGCGGAGATTGACAGGTTCTTGATTAGTAAAGGCATCAAAGGTTATGGGGAGAAGACAGGAGAATGGGGTTGAGAGCGAGAGAAAGGTTAGCCATGAACGAATGATGGAGTAGACTCGATGGGCTGAATGGCCTAATTATGCTCCTGTGTCTTCTGGTCTCCAAATTTGAGGAAGGACATTCTTGCTATTGAGGGAGTGCAGCGTAGGTTCACCAGGTTAATTCCCGGGATGGCGGGACTGTCATATGCTGATAGAATGGAGCGGCTGGGATTGTATTCACTGGAATTCAAAGCCCTGTCCCACTGTACGAGTTCATTCCAAGAGTTCTCCCGAGTTTGCCCTGATTCGAACTCTGGAGATTTACAGTAATGGCCGCTCATCAGTACTCGGGGCTCTCGTGGACATTTTTCAACATGTTGAAAAATCTTCACGAGTCTTCTCGAGCTTACCGCGTTTCCCGAGTACCTGCTGTTAGCGTTACGAGCCGCTAAGAGACGTC
>CM069147.1:4519845-4574845 GCA_035221665.1 Okamejei kenojei | reverse complement strand
CCAGAGGGCGGTTAATCTGTGGAATTTATTGCCACAGATGGTGGTGGAGGGTAAGTCATTGGGTATTTTTAAAGTGGAGATGGATAGGTTCTTGATTAATGCGGGTGTTAGAGGTTATGGGGAGAAGGCAGGAGAATGGGGTTGAGGGAGAAAGAGAGATCAACCATGATTGAATGCCAGAGAAGACTCGATGGGCCAAATGGCCTAATTCTGCTACTTCTACCCCATTCCTATCACTTCTTTCCCCAGCCAACAATGGACCCTTGTGGGCTCCAATCTTTATTGGGCATCTGTTGCAGGCCCTGATTTTTTTCAGGTCTTTTCCTACCTCAAGTTCCCAACCCCTCTACTTTTAGTCTGCAGAAGTTGTCTAACCCAGCACATCACCCACCCTTTGTCTCCAGAGACGGTGCCTGACCTGCTGAGTTACTCCAGTACTCTGTGTCTATCTTCATTGTTTGCTTTTTGAGTTCAGTTCAGTTTAGTTTATTGTCACATGTACGAAGCGTTTTGTTGCGTGGTAACCAGTCAACAGAACGACAATACATGATTACAATCAATCAATTTAGATACATGATGATGGAATAACATTCAGTGCAAGGTAAAGCCAGCAAATCCCGATCAAGGATAGTCCGAGTGTCAACAAAGTGGTAGATAGTAGTTCAGCACCGCTCTCTGGTTGTGGTAGGATGGTTCAGTTGCCTGATAACAGCTGGGAAGAAACTGCCCCTGAATCTGGAGGTGTGCGTTTTCACACTTCTGGACCTCTTGCCCGATGGGAGAGGGGAGAAGAGGGAGTGGCCGGGGTGAGACTGGTCCTTGATGATGCTGCTGGCCTTGCCGAGGCAGCGTGAGGTGTAGGTGGAGTCAATGGAAGGGAGGTCGGTTTGTCTGATGGCCTGGGCTGCGTCCACAATCGCTGCAATCTCGTGGGCTCCTGAGTGGCGATGTTCCCAAACCGTGCTGTGATGCATGCTGATAAAATGCATTCTACGGTTTGCTTAAATCCCACCAACTCTGAGCTGAAGCTGCTCGAGCAGCAGCCATTTTCTACAGATGTGGTTGCCATGGATACCAGTTGTTTCCATCAGCTCTCACTTCCTGCACCCAACTCTGCTCTCAATTAAGTTTAGTGTAAAGATAAAGCGTGGAGACAGGCCCTACGGCCCACCGGGTCCGCACCGACCAGCGATCACCCTTACACCGGTTCTGTCCTACACACTAGGGACAATCATGTATCTGTACACTCTAAATGGCTCGATTGTAACCATGTATAGCATTTACACTGAGCCTGCACCGCCATTCAATATGATCATGGCTGATCATCCAACTCAGTATCCTGTACCTGCCTTCTCTCCATACCCCCTGATCCCTTCAGCCACAAGGGCCACATCTAACTCCCTCTTAAATATGGCCAACGAACTGGCCTCAACTACCTTCTGTGGCAGAGAATTCCACAGATTCACCACTCTCTGTGTGAAAAATGATTTTCTCATCTCGGTCCTAAAAGACTTCCCCCTTATCCTTAAACTGTGACCCCTTGTCCTGGACTTCCCCAACACCGGGAACAATCTTCCTGCATCTAGCCTGTCCAACCCCTTAAGAATTTTGTAAGTCTCTATGAGATCCCCCCTCAATCGTCACGGGGTCACGGGGAGAAGGTACAAACTCCGTACAGACGGTGCCCGTAGTCGGGATCGAACCCGGGACCCTGGTGCCGTAAGGCAGCGACTCCGTGGAGCCCATGAGGAAGGAATTTATACAATGAGCTGAGAAATGTAATCGAAATGGCCTGAAGAAATGAAACTACGTCACCCAGTCTCTTCATTTAACCGTGGCATTGAAAACATTTCATTGAGGATCACAGCATTGGAAATTAAAACGTCATTTCTTTGCAGCCTTCTGAGTGACAAATAGTCACATTGTCTTCCAGCAATATTTCTGACATATCTGTGTGCTGTTGGGATAAATCAGACTAATTGTCTCTGAATTGTTTCCTTACTTTAGCAAACAATGTTTCAAATCAGATTTTCTTGTTTGTGTTGAATATGCTCACTTGATTTACTATTTGTCATTTGGCGTGCCAGTCAGTCCGCATAAGCTGGAGAGTTAAAGAAGGAACTGCAGATGCTGGAGAATCGAGGGGACACAAAAGGCTGGAGAAACTCAGCGGGTGCAGCAGCATCTAAGGAGCGAAGGAGATAGGCGACGTTTCGGGTCGAGACCCTTCTTCAGACTGGTCAGGGATCAGGGAAACAGGTCCGCAAAAACCAACCCGACCTCCCGGTGGCTCAGCACTTCAACTCCCCCTCCCATTCCGTATCCGACCTCTCGGTCCTGGGCCTCCTCCGCGGCCAGAGTGAGCAACACCGCAAGTTGGAGGAACAGCACCTCATATTCCGCTTGGGGAGTCTGCATCCTTTGGGCTTGAACATTGAATTTTCTCAATTCTGTTAACCCTTGCTGTCTCCTCCCCTCCCACCTCTCCCTCAGCCCTCGGGCCCTGGCATTCCCTCTATCTCTATCTCCCTCCCCCACCCTAGTCGCTCCAGTTTCTCATTTTCACACCACAAACAGCTTACAATGGCTTGTTCCCTTTATCATCGATACTTTTTTGCATATCTTTCATTCATTGTTCTTTATCTCTCCACATCACCGTCTATATCTCTCGTTTCCCTGATCCCTGACCAGTCTGAAGAAGGGTCTCGACCCGAAACGTCGCCTATCTCCTTCGCTCCTTAGATGCTGCTGCACCCGCTGAGTTTCTCCAGCCTTTTGTGTAACCCGCATAAGCTGGATGTCTGCAAGGAGCAACTTGATACATGCAACTTCTCCCTGTGACCGCGTGGGATTTCTCCGGGTGCTCCGGTTTCATTCCACACTCCAAAGACATAGAGTGTTGTAGGTTAATTGGCTTTGGTGAATGTTGTGAATTGTCCCTAGTGTGTGTGTAGGATAGTGCTAGTGTATGGCGTGATCGCGGGTCGGCGCGGCTCGGTGGGCCTCTTTAGTTTAGTTACAGTTTGCAGCGCGGAAACAGGCCCTTCGGCCCACCGTGTCTGCACTGCCCAGTGATCCCTGCACATTAACACTATCCTACACACACACTAGGGGTCAACTTTACACACACACCGAGCCAATTAACCTACAAACGTGTACGTCTCTGGAGTGTGGGAGGAAGACGAAGATCTCGGAGAAAACCCACGCAGGTCACGGGGAGAACGTACAAACTCCGTACAGACAGCGCCCGTAGTCAGGATCCAACCGGTTCTCTGGCGCAGTAAAGGGCCTGTCGCACTTGCCGATTTCTTCGGCGACTGCCGGCATCATTGACTGACGTATCAGGTCACCGGAAAAGTCGCGGCGTGACGAGGTATTGACGCGCGGTGTCTCCTCGAGTGTCGCAACATTTTTGTTGTCGCCGCTGGATTTTGAAATGTTCAAAATCTCTCGGTGACCCTGATACGTCAGTCAATGACGCCGGCAGTGGACGGAAATATCGCCAAGTGGGACAGGCCCTTAAGGCAGCAACTCTGCCGCTGTGCCACCATGTCTTTACTCCAGAAGCATTTTGATTTACTTTAAGGAGCTTGCCTTTCATCCCAAGAGCTCGCACTTGCCTGAAAAAAGACAACCTTTAAACATGAGCTCAACCTTCACTGCGAATGACAGCCACGCACTAGATTCACCATCTGCCTTCAGTAGATTTTGGATGGGAGGGGAAGTCTCTCTAACACTTTAACAAAACATCACAATGCATTTTGATCCCTTTTGTTCTGCTTGCCATTGATCTGCCGGCCAAATGCCAAAGTATCACTGACGCAAGGGACTCTGATCGCGTGAGCTCTGAAGGTCCATCTCAACTCAATCTGTACATCACACTTCCCTGGAAATGCCACAATAGTGGGGGAAAAAAAACCAAGGCAGCGTATGTCAGCCTTTACTGTCAGTGAACGGTGGCTCGAATCAGGGTCATGCCAACATTCTCCATCCATCACCCTTCAAATCTAGCGCAAGGCCCGATTGAGGGCAAAATACGATGAGAGATTCTTTATGCTAACGGCATTATTAACAGAAACAGCCGGTGGCATTGTACAGGAAGGAACCGCAGATGCTGGTTTAAACTGAAGATAGGCACAAAATGCTGGAGTAACTCAGCGGGACCGGCAGCATCTCTGGAGAGAAGAAATGGGTATGGTTCTTCAGGCTATCTTGCTCTAAATGTTAATCAAGTTATTCCCTTATCCTGCATCTGTCCACTGTAAATGGCTTCATAAGGTCATTAGGAATAGGAGTAGAATTAGGCCATTCGGCCCATCATGTCTACTCCACCATTCAATCATGGCTGATCTATCTCTCCCTCCTAACCCCGTTCTCCTGCCTTCTCCCCGTAACAATAGACACTAGACAATAGACGATAGGTGCAGGAGGAGGCCATTCGGCCCTTCGAGCCAGCACCACCATTCAATGTGATCATGGCTGATCATCCCCAATCAGTACCCCGTTCCCCAATAACCTTTGACACCCGCACTAATAAAGAATCTGTCTATCTCTGCCTTGAAAATATCCATTGACGGCCTCCACAGCCTCCTGTGGCAAAGAATTCCACAGATTCACCACCCTCTGAATAAAGAAATTTCTCCTCATCTCCTTCCTAAAAAACGTCCTTTAATTCTGAGGCTGTGACCTCTAGTCCTAGAATCTCCCACTAGTGGAAACATCAGTAATCTTCTCCACATCCACTCTATCCAAGCCTTTCACTATTCTGTATGTTTCAATCAGGTCCCCCCCTCATTCTTCTAAAATCCAGCGAGTGCAGGCCCAGTGTCGACAAACACTCATCTACTCATTCATCTACCGCCAGCACCGCTAGCATTCAATGTGACGTCACGACAATAGCAATAGATCCATCCCCAATCAGTACCCCGTTCTTGCCTTCTCCCCATATCCCCTGACTCCGCTATTTTTAAGAGCCCTATCTAGCTCTCTCTTGAAAGCATCCAGAGAACCGGCCTCCACCGCCCTCTGAGGAAGAGGATTCCACAGACTCACCACTCTCTGTGTGAAAAAGTGTTTCCTCGTCTCTGTTCTAAATGGCTTGCCCCTTATTCTTAAACTGTGGCCCCTGGTTCTGGACTCCCCCAACATCGGGAACATGTTTCCTGCCTCTAGCGTGTCCAAACCCTTAACGGATTGAACGGATTAATACTTTGGTATTTAGCTTTTGTGTGTGAAATCATGAGGGGCTTCGATAGGGTGGACTGTCAGAACCTTCTCTCCAGGAATTGGTTTGGATATCATGCAAAACAAAGCTTTTCACTGTACCTCGATATACGACAATCATAAACTTAAACGTAAAAGGAGCTGTTTTCTTCATCATGGATCAGTTTTTCATCCTTTCATGAGAAAGTTAAGAGTACTGCATCGTTAAGAGTTCCAAAACGTAACAATAAAATCCTTACATGCAGCAGTCCAACAGATTAATAAACATAATGAGTAGGAAGGAACTGCGCATGCTGATAGTTGTGGGAGTCATTAGGTTTATTTTTATTTTTATTTCTTTTAGAGAGATACAGCGCGGATACAGGCCCATCGGCCCATCGTGTCCGCGCCGACCAGCGATGCCCGCACATTCACACCATTCTACTATATAGAGGTATCGACCAGAGAAGGGGCAGTGCTGGACCTCCTGTTAGGAAATGAGGCAGGTCAGGTGACGGAGGTATGCGTTGGTGAGCACTTCGGGACCAGTGATCACAATACCATTAGTTTCAATATAATTATGGAGAGAGTCAGAACTGGACCTAGGGTGGAGATTTTTGATTGGAGAAAGGCTAACTTTGAGGGAATGCGTAAGGATTTTAAAGGAGTGAATTGGGACACTTTGTTTTCATGGGAAGGATGTAGAAGAGAAATGGAGGACATTTAAAGGGGAAATTGTAAGAGTACAGAATCTTTATGTCCCAGTTAGGTTGAAAGGAAATAGTAAAAATTGGAAAGAGCCATGGTTTTCAAGGGAAATTGGACACTTGTTTTGAAAAAAGAGAGATATCTACAATAATTATAGGAGGCATGGAGTAAATGAGGTGCTAGAGGAGTATAAAGAATGCAAAAAGAATCTTAAGAAAGAAATTAGGAAGGCTAAAAGAAGATATGAGGTTGCTTTGGCAAGAAAGGTGAAAGTAAATCCAAAGGGTTTCTACAGCTATATTAATACCAAAAGGATAATGAGGGATAAAATTGGAGCATTAGAGAGCCAGAATGGACAGCTATCTGCAGAGCCAAAAGAGAGGGGGAGATATTGAACAATTTATTTTCTTCGGTATTCACCAAGGAGAAGGATATTGAACTCTGTGAGGTAAGGGAAAAAAAGTAGAGTAGCTATAGAAACTGTGAGATTCAAAGAGGAGGAAGTACTGACACTTTTGAAAAATATAAAAGTGGATAAGTCTCCAGGTCCTGACAGGATATTCCCTAGGACATTGAGGGAAGTTAGTGTAGAAATAGCAGGAGCTATGACAGAAATATTTCAAATGTCATTAGAAACGGGAACAGTGCCGGAGGATTGGCGTACTGCGCATGTTGTTCCATTGTTTAAAAAGGGTTCAAAGAATAAACCTAGCAATTATAGACCTGTTAGTTTGACGTCAGTGGTGGGCAAATTAATGGAAAGGATACTTAGAGATAATATATATAAGCATCTGGATAAACAGGGTCTGATCAGGAACAGTCAACATGGATTTGTGCCTGGAAGGTCATGTTTGACAAATCTTCTTGAATTTTTGAAGCGGTAACTAGGGAAATTGATGAGGGTAAAGCAGTGGATGTTGTCTATATGGATTTCAGTAAGGCCTTTGACAAGGTTCCTATGGAAGGTTGGTTAAGAAGGCTCAATCTTTGGGTGTTAATGGCGGAGTAGCAAGATGGATTCAACAGTGGCTGAATGGGAGATGTCAGAGAGTAATGGTGGATGGCTGTTTGTCAGGTTGGAAGCCGGTGACCAGTGGGGTGCCTCAGGGATCTGTGTTGGGTCCACTGTTGTTTGGCATGTACATCAATGATCTGGATGATGGGGTGGAAAATTGGATAAGTAAGTATGCAGATGATACTAAGATAGGTGGTGTTGTGGATAATGAAATAGATTTTCAAAGTCTACAGAGAGATTTGGGCCATTTGGAAAAGTGGGCTGAAAGATGGCAGATGGAGTTTAATGCTGATAAGTGTGAGGTGCTACATCTTGGCAGGATAAATCAAAATAGGACGTACATGGTAAATGGTAGGGAATTGAGGAATGCTGTGGAACAGAGGGATCAAGGAATAACTGTGCATAGTTCCCTGAAGGTGGAATCGCATGTAGATAGGGTGGTAAATAAAGCCTTTGGTGTGCTGGCATTTATAAATCAGAGCATTGAATATAGGAGCAGGGAAGTAATGTTAAAATTGTACAAGGCATTGGTAAGACCAATTCTGGAGTATGGTGTACAATTTTGGTCGCCTAATTATAGGAAGGATGTCAACAAAATAGAGAGAGTACAGAGGAGATTTACTAGAATGTTGCCAGGGTTCCAGCAACTATGTTACAGAGAAAGGTTGAACAAGTTAGGTCTTTATTCTTTGGAGCGCAGAAGGTTAAGGGGGGACTTGATTGAGGTCTTTAAAATGATGAAAGGGATAGACAGAGTTGACGTGGATACGTTTTTCCCATTGAGGGTAGGGAAGATTCAAACAAGAGGGCATGACATGAGAATTAAGACAGAAGTTTAGGGGTAACGTGAGGGGGAACTTCTTTACTCAGAGGGTGGTGGCTGTGTGGAATGAGCTTCCAGCAGAGGTGGTGGAGGCAGGATCAATTTTAAGATTTAAAAGTAAAGTGGATAGGTATATGGACGTGAAGGGAATGGAGGGGTATGGTCTGAGTGCAGGTAGATGGGACCAGGGGAAAACAAATGGTCGGCACGGACTGGAAGGGCCGAGAGGGCCTGTTTCCGTGCTGTAATTGTTATATGGTTATATGGTTATATACAGTGATCCCCACACTATTCACACAATTTTACCAAAGCCAATTAACCTACAAACCTGCACGTCTTTGGAGTGTGGGAGGAAACCGGAGATCCAGGAGAAAACCCACGCGGTCAAGTGGTGAACGTGCAAACTCCGTACAGACAGCAGCCGTAGTCGGGGTCGAACCCGGGACTCCGGCGCTGCAAGCGCTGTAAGGCAGCAACTCTACCCCTGCGCCACCGTGCATACACTATCGACTGACTTTTATCTCCTTTGATGGAGATGGAGAGATCAAGAAAGGGGAGGGATGGTGGCGGAGATGGTCCAGGTAAATTTGAGGCGCAGGTTGGATATTGGTGGTGAAGTTGATGAAGTCCATGCGTTCTGCGTGGGTACAGGAGGTAGCAGTCGATGCACTTGTCAGTGTAGCGGGGGTAGAGTGCGGGGATAGGGCCAGTGTAATCCGGCAACTCTCTAAACACCATAATACACGACAAAATAGCCACAGACATTCAGCAAACAACCAGATGTTGCAGCAGATTATTATCCAGTGGCCTGTGGCTCTGTGCCTAATCAAATGTTCACTTTGAGCTGCTCCGAATGTTTCCCGAGTCGTCTTGTTTGGGGCTCTCTTGCAGTTGATGACCGTTCAGCATCGTTTCAGGCATGTTGGTCTTGAACCAGTTTTCTGTTCTCAGTTCAGAATATTGAGAATACCATGTCATACACTGTGCTTCATCCGAGGTGCGAGTGGGCAGGCTAGGAATTTATCTCTTGGAGTGCAGGAGACTGATAGAGGGGTATAAAATCAAGAGGGGAATAGACTGGGGTGAATTTTTAGTGTTTATTCAGTTTTGTTTAGAGATACAGCATGGTCACGGGTCCTTCTGCCCACCAGGTCCGCGCCGACCAGCGATCCCCGCACACTAACACTATCCTACACACACACGGGACGATTCACAATTTTACTGAGGCCAATTAACCTACAAACCTGTACGTCTTTGAGGAAGGACATTCTTGCTATTGAGGGAGTGCAGCGTAGGTTCACAAGGTTAATTCCCGGGATGGCGGGACTGTCATATTGCTGAGCGAATGGAGCGGCTGGGCTTGAATACTCTTGAAATTAGAAGGATGAGAGGAAATCTTATTGAAACTTATAAGATTATTAAGGGTTTGGACACGAAACATGTTCCTGATGTTGGGGGAGTCCGGAACCAGGGGCCACAGTTTAAGAAAAAGGGGTAAGCCATTTAGAACGGAGACGAGGAAACACTTTTTCGCACAGAGAGTTGTGAGTCTGTGGAATTCTCTGCCTCAGAGGGCGGTGGAGGCCGGTTGTCTGGATACTTTCAGGGGAGAGCTAGATAGGGCTCTTAAAGATAGTGGAGTCAGGGGATATGGGGAGAAGGCAGGAACGGGGTACTGATTGGGGATGATCAGCCGTGATAACATTGAATTGCAGTGCTGGCTCGAAGGGCCGAATGGTCTATTCCTGCACCTATTGTCTATTGTCTATTGAGCGTGGGAGGAAACCGGAGCACCCAGAGAAAACCCACGCAGGAGGTATATGAGCAGATACTATAACAGCAATTAAAAGACATTTGGACAGGGGCACTGGTAGGAAAGGTTTAGACTGATATATGGGTCCAAGGCCGGCAGGTGGGACTAGTATAGACTTTGGTCGGTGGAGACAAGTTAGGCGGTAAGGCCTGTTTCATTGCTGTGCGACTCCATGAATGATGAAGAAAGTTCCGTTAACTTTACAGATACAGCGTGGAAACAGGCCCTTTGGCCCATCCAGTCCGCACCCGCAAGCTTACACTATCCTACACGCGCTAGGGACAATTTACATTTATACCAAGCCAATTAACCTACAAACCTTCACTTCTCTGGAGTGTGGGAGGAACCCTCGTGGCTCATGGGGAGAACGCGCAAACTCCACGCGGACAGCACCCGTGGTCAGGATGGGACCCGGGTCTCTGGCGCAGTAAGGCAGCAACTCTACCGCTGCGCCACCGTGCCACAAAGCTTGGCGATTGAAAGTTGAAGAACCAAGGGGGAACTGGCACGAAGGGGGGGGGGGGGGGGGATTGGGGAGTGGGGGGGGTGGGGGGGCGAGAATCTTTATCTTTGTCAGCATTCTTTATGTGGTGCAGCGGTAGAGTCGCTGTGTTGCTGCGGGTTCGATCCTGACCCTGGGCGCTGTCTGTACGGAGTTTGTACGTTCTCCCCGTGACCCGCGTGGGTTTTCTCTGAGATCTTTGGTTTCCTCCCACACTCCAAAGACGTGCAGGTTTGTAGGTTAATTGGCTCGGTGTAATTGTAAAGTCACCCGCAGTGCGTGTAGGATAGTGTTCGTGTGTGGGGATCGCTGGTCGGCGCGGACCCGATGGGCTGAACGGCCTGTTTCCGCGCTGGATCTCTGAACGAAAACTAAACATGTGGCAACAAACTAGTCTATTCTGTGCTTCTCTTCCGATTGAAAAATGAGGGACTCTGGAGACAAGTGGCTGCCGTTGATTCTGGGAATGTCCTTCCACTCTGAACAGTGAACAGGGCAGCTACCAGGGCTGAATCCCGGGCCTGGTCCGTGTCCATTGCCAGCCTGCTTCACAGTGGGTCTCCTGCGCTGAGGGTGTGTGTCAAGTGCCCAGTGATGAGCAGTTCCAGCTGGTGCCTTTATCCTGACCTTGGGTGTCCCGACCATACCTTGTGACATGATTAGTCCTGAAAGCAAATAATAATTGAACTGAGGGCCAGATAATAAGGTAACATGCTGCGATGCTCAGACAGATGGCCCATGACTCAAGGTCTGCAAGTCCACAATCCCTGACAAAGTGCCCCAGTTGGTGAAGACGTCCAGGGTTAACGAAAGTGCTGTCGCACTGCTTGTTGGATTAATCTTTTAACTGCAATGTGGAGCAGAAACGCTGATCGCTGGTCTCCCTTGGGTCGAGGGCCAGATAAAGATAGACACAAAATGCTGGAGTGACTCAGCGGGACAGGCAGCATCTCTGGAGAGGAGGAATGGTCGAGACCCTTCTTCAGACCAGGGGCAGATAAAAACTGCCTCTTTTAAAACATTTCCCAGATGGTGCCCAACTAGGGCTGCCAACTGTCCCGTATTAGCCGGGACATCCCGTATTTTGGGCTAAGTTGGTTTGTCCCGTACGGGACCGCCCTTGTCCTGTATTTGACGGCTACTACTCGGGTCGAGGGACTGTCGGGACGGAGCGCCGCGTCCGGCCCCGCCTCACCCGTCCCGACGTAGTGCAGCCCATGGAGTGCAGCAGCAGCAGCACCTCGCCCGTGGCCCCGTCGGTCGGTCGGCAGCCCGGCCAGCTGACCGACCTTCGGACCTTCGCTTACCAGCCGACGCCTCCACCACCCCTCCTTCTCACGGCCAATTGTCGGTTCATGAGTTGGATGGTGCGCCGGACTTTGCGCGCGGCCCGGGCCAAAACTCCTCAGCTGAGGAGGTACAATAGGTACAGTGAAAAGCTTTTGTTGTGTGCTAACCTGTCAGTGAAAGACAACACATGATTACAATCGAGCCATCCAGATGATAAGGGAATTCTTCACCTTCTGCATCAAGGTGTCTCCTTTTTTGACCCAGTCTTACCAAGTCTTGTCTCATTGTAAGGAGGCTTTGCAGATGTTCAATTTCTCCAGCTACCCAGCTGTTGGGCAGATGTGGCTGACCAGTAAGTCTTCTGTCAGTCCAGTGTACAAGGCCCTAATGTTCTGGTTTCTGACACTTTCCTTGGCGCTCGCTTCGCCCAACACCTCCGCTCAGTTCGCACTAACCAACCTGATCTCCCGGTGGCTCAACACTTCAACTACCCCTCCTATTCCAAATCCGACCTTTCTGTCCTGGGCCTCCTCCATGGCCAAAGTGAGGCCCACCGCAAATTGGAGGAGCAGCACCTCATATTTTGTTTGGGTAGTTTACACCCCAGCGGTATGAACATTGACTTCTCCAATTTCAGGTAGTCCTTACTGTCTCCTCCCCTTCTCAGCTCTCCCTCAGCCCTCTGGCTCCTCCTCTTCCTTTCTTCTTCACTCCCCCCCCACCCTACATCAGTCTGAAGAAGGGTTTGCCTATTTCCTTCGCTCCATAGATGCTGCCGCACCCGCTGAGTTTCTCCAGCAGTTTTGTCAACCTTCGATTTTCCAGCATCTGCAGTTCCTTCTTAAACTTTTTGTCCACCTTCCTTGGTTTAGTTTAGTTTAGAGATGCAGCGTGGAAACAGGCCCTTCGGTCCAACAAGTCCGCACCGACCAGCGATCCCCGAACATTAGAAACTCCACCTTAATGTGACATCTAATAAACCATAGAACAGGGCAGCACAGGAACAGGCCCTTCGGCCCACAACATCCATGCCAAACATAGATGAACTGAAATAAATGAATCCCCCTCTTCCTCTCATGACCCCTCCATTCCTTGCATATCCATGGGCCTATCCAGAAGCCTCTTAAACACCACTGCTGTATCTGCCTCCACCACCAGCCCCGGCAGTCCTGTCAGGCACCCACCACCCTCTGTGTAAGGCTGATTGTTGTAGAGGGGGGGGGGGGGGATCTGGTAGAATGTTACTCCCATCAGTCTGAAGAAAGGGCCCAGACCCAAAATGTCACCTCTACATGTTCACTGATGGTGTCGGTGGATATGGGGAGAACACAGGAGAATGGGGTTGAGAGGGAGAGATAGGTCAGCCACGATTGAATGGCGGAGTAGACTCAATAGACAATAGACATTAGGTGCAGGAGGAGGCCATTCGGCCCTTCGAGCCAGCACCGCCATTCAATGTGATCATGGCTGATCATCCCCAATCAGTACCCCGTTCCTGCCTTCTCCCCATATCCCCTGACTCTGCTAATTTTAAGAGCCCTATCTAGCTCTCTCGATGGGCCGGATGATCTAATTCTGCTCCTATTACTTTTGAATTCATGAGCTAATGAGATGCCAACCTACCCCAGCACCTTGTGTATTTTTTTGTAAACCAGCAACTGCAGTTCCTTGCGTCTCCATCAATGTTTATTTAAGGCTTGGATATTATTAAGAGTGAACGCTGCACGTCATTTGTATGTGGCTGGATTCTGAAAGCTGCAAGACGCAGATGGCTATTTGCTTCATTTAGTGCATCAGATCAAACACTTCTTGCCAAATTCCTTGCACTCTGGATGCCTAGCTGCCTCTCTTGGAAGGTGATGTTTCATTTGGCCGCGTATTCTGTGTTTAGTTTTGGAGATACAGCGTGACAACAGGCCCTTTGGCCCACCAAGCCCACACCAACCAGCGATCCCCGCACACTAACACTATCCTACGCACACACGAGGTTTACATCTATTCCAAGTAATTAGCCTACCTTACCCTCTCAACCCAATTCTCCTGCCTTCTCCCCATAACCCCTGATAGCACCCCTCCTAATCAAGAATTTATCCATTTCCACCATAAAAATACCCACTGACTTGGCCTCCACAGCAGTCTGTGGCAACGAATTCCACAGGTTCACCACCCTCTGACTAAAGTAATTCCTTCTCATCTGCTTCCTAAAGGTACGTCCCTTTTAACCTCAGTTCTGAGCTCATTTTTCACAGACAGAGGATCTAAAAGCCCTGTCCCACTGTACGAGTTCACCCACCAGCTCTCCCGAGTTAGAACGTACGGTAGCGGGTACGTCGAAGCTCGGGGACGTCTCTTAGCGGCTCGTAACGCTAACGGCAGGTACTCAGGAAACGCAATAAGCTCGGGAAGACTCGTGAAGATTTTTCAACATGTTGAAAAATGTCCACGAGAGCCCCGAGTACCGACGAGCGGCCATTAACGTAAATCTCCGCGTTCAAATCAGGGCAAGCTCGGGAGAACTCTTGAATGAACTCGTACCGTGGGAGGGGGGTGTGACTTTGGCCGGTGAAGATGCTGTTACTGTTACATTCTGTTGCAGGCAAGAATGTTATTGTTTTAACATTTGCAAAACAGTACCGTTAATCTGCTTTGATGGATCGTATGTGCTATTTTTAGCTTGAACGAAGTACTCATCTCCCCCACCTGAATCTCTGCATATAATGAGTAAGCATCCTCTGTGTTTATATTCGCCAGCTTTTTATAAATTAGTTTAATTTACAGCACACAGTGGCATACTTCCTGTCTCCTGACCCCTCTCTAATCGCTGATGTTTCCCGCGATACTAAGCATTCATCCTTCAGCAGCCTTCACAGACAGTAATGTATTCAGCCAGTATCCTTTTGTGCTGACATTCACAACATATCTTGCGCATTTACACTTTACCGTGTTACTTAGCTGCTTGGCTGTGAAGGTGAATCTGTAGGTGGAGGGGGCAGCCACGGTGGCGCGGCGGTAGAGTTGCTGCCTCACAGCGCCGGAGACCCGGGTTCAATCTCAGCCACGGGCGCTGTCGGCACCGAGTCTGCACGTTCTCCCCGTGACCCACGTGGGTTTTCTCCGAGATCTTCGGTTTCCTAGAAGAGCTAGATAGGGCTCTTAAAGATAGCGGAGTCAGGGGATATGGGGAGAAGGCAGATTGGGGATGATCAGCCATGATCACATTGAATGGCGGTGCTGGCTTGAAGGGGTAAGTGGCCTACTCCTGCGCCTATTGTCTATTGTCCTCCCATACACCAAGACATACAGGTTTGCAGGTTAATTGGCTTGGTGTAAGTGTAAATTGTCCCCAGTGTGTGTAGGACAGTTAGCGTGCAGGGATCGCTGGTCAACACAGACTCCATGGGCCGAAGGGCCTGTTTCCGCGTTGTATCTCTACACTAAACTGAACTGTAGAACTGGATTTTCACTGTTGCTGGGGCAGTGAATAAAACAGCTCACGTTTCGGAATCTGATTGATCGTATGGTAGATTTCTGCCAGCGTTTATCTCCTGAGTTATGACAGCAGCACATTTTACAGATAGTCGACACTACATTTCACAATATTAATATTTGCTCCATTAGACTGGGATATCCAGCAGCTCCTTGTCACACAGAAGATGATGCAAGCACAATTGCTCACATTTGTCCCCATTGAAGGATGAAGTGGTATCTCTGTGGCAGGCACTCAGACTGTATTTGATCGGGCGTTTCTGGGCGGTATCTTGCACTGGACATTACTCATGTTACTCCCTCTATCATGTATCTGTACACTGCGGACGGCTCAATTGCAATCGTGTATTGTCTTTCCGCTCACTGGTTAGCACACAGCTAAAGCTGTACACCAGGGGTGGGCAACCTTGTTCTGCATAGGGGCCGGGGCGTTTGTCTGTGAGCGGATGGCGGGCCACATCTATCACACATGGATCCCGCCCCGGGTGGCAGGCATCAGATCACGTGTTCACGGAAGGTGGACAAAACCGCCGGAGAAACTCAGCGGGTGAGGCGGCCTCACGCAATATTTGCAAGTCTCACCAGCTGAGCTTCTCCAGCATTTTTGTCGACCTTCGATTTTTCCAGCATCTGAGGTTCTTTCTTAAACGTGTTCACAGAAGGTGCGCGGCCGTGCTGGCGGCTTTGCGCAGGATGCGGTACGGCCGGAGCTTCGGCCGCTGCTCGGGGCGCTCAGCGGATCCGGATGATTACGGGTTATGGGCCGCATTCGGTTGCCGAACCCTGCTTTATACCTGCACTGACGTAAAGCACTTTGGTCAACGAGAGTTGTTTTTAAATGTGCTATAAAAATAACATTCACTTGACTTGACCTCGGTGCACGTGACAATAAAATAAACTAAACAAAAGGAATCCCATTTGTTCCAGTGGGTTTGAGTCGCTGAACCAGGCCGTGAGGCCATCAATAAGCTCTCTACTGTACACCTGTGGACAAAATGAAGCATCTTCATCTTCTAAAGCAGTAGAGGCCCTCACAGGTTCTAGGAGCAGAGTTAGGCCATTCGGCCCAACAAGTCTACTCCGCCATTCAATCATTGGCTGATCTCTCTTTCCCTCTCAACCCCATTCTCCTGCCTTAGAAACGTAGAAATATATAAAATAGGCGCAGGAGTAGGCCATTCGGCCCTTCGAGCCAGCACCGCCATTCAATATGATCATGGCTGATCATCCAAAATCAGTACCCCGTTCCTGCTTTATCCCCCTATCCCTTGATTCCATTAGCCCCAAGAGCTAAACCTAATTCTCCCCACGGGCCTTCTCCCCATAACTCCTGTCAATCCCCGCCTTAAAAATATCCATTTACTTGGCCTCCACAGCCGCCTGTGGCAATGAATTCCACAGATTCACCGCCCTCTGACTAAAGAAATTCCTCCTCACCTCCTTCCATTCTGAGGCTGTGACCTCTGGTCCTAGACTCTCCCACTAGTGGAAACATCCTCTCCACATCCACTCTATCCAGGCCTTTCACTATTTGGTACGTTTCAATGAGGTCCCCCTCATTCTTCTAAACTCCAGCGAGTGCAGGCCCAGTGCCGACAAATGCTCATCATATGTTAACCCATTTTGGTCTGAAACAAATAATTAATTTACTTCAACACTGGCAGTAAAGTAATGTGTTAAGTGGATGTGAAAGTGAAAACATGAATTTGAGCTGAAGGGGAGAACGTCCCAACTCCGTACAGACAACACCCGTAGTCAGGATGGAACCCGGGTCTCTGGCGCTGTCAGCCAGCAACTCTACCGCTGCGCCTCTGGAGAAAAGGAATAGGTGACGTATCGGGTCAAAACCCTTCGATCCTGAAATATCACCCATTCCTTCTCTCCAGAGATGCTGCCCGTCCCGCTGAGTTACTCCAGCACTTTGTGTCTATCTTCGGTGTAAACCAGCATCTGCAGTTCCTTCCTCCACGTTTTGTCCTAAGCGTTAAATATAATTTAATTTACTTCAGATTTTTAGTGCAAACAGAACCAATAGGGAAACATGAAATGAGAAGTTAAGGGCCTGACCCACTTGGGCGTCATTTACGCGACATCATTTACGCATCACGACGCACTACGCGAGTGTCGTAACGCGCACGTGACACACGCATGGTGCGTGGTGACGTCGGCAGTGACGCGCGGTCGCTCGCGGCGCCCCAGGATTTTAGGATGTACACAATCTTCGCGTGCCATTTACGTGACGCGCAAAAGACACCCAAGTGGGACAGGCCCTTAAGACAGCCGCAAAAAACTGAAGTATCTCAGCGGGTCAGACAGCATCTCTGGAGAGAAGGAATGTCTGCAACTCATTCTCACCTCGGCTCACGGCTAACAATGGCCTGTTTCCTTTATCATGGTTACCTTTTTGCACATCTTTCAGTCATTTGTTCTACATCTCTCCACATCACCGTCCATACCTCTTCCCTCCCTTTCCCCCGACTCTCAGTCTGAAGAAGGGTCTCGACCCGAAACGTCACCCGTTCCTTCTCTCCAGTGATGCTGCCTGTCCTGCTCAGTTACTCCAGCATGTTGTGCCTATCTTCGGTTTGAATAAATGAATTATTCTTTGTTGTACAAAGAATGTTTTAACAATTCTGGGAACCTGTAAAAAGGTACCATTAAAATGTAATGTACTTACTTCTAATAATTAAATAAATAAATAAATAAATAAAAGAAAAAATGAATTAATATTTTATTGCCACAGTGGAGTTCATTACCTGCCGAGAGGTGATCTTAGTGAAACATATAACATTATTAAGGGTTTGCACACGCTAGAGGCAGGAAACATGTTCCCGATGTTGGGGGAGTCCAGGCGCAGGGGCCACAGTTTAAGAATAAGGGGTAAGCCATTTGGAACGGAGATGAGGAAAAACGTTTTCACACAGAGAGTGGTGAGTCTGTGGAATTCTCTGCCTCAGAGGGCGGCGGAGGCCGGTTCTCTGGATACATTCAAGAGAGAGCTAGATAGGGCTCTTAAAGATAGCGGAGTCAGGGGATATGGGGAGAAGGCAGGAACGGGGTACTGATTGGGGATGGTCAGCCATGATCACATTGAATGGCGGTGCTGGCTCGAAGGGCTGAATGGCCTACTCCTGCACCTATTGTCGATTGTCCTTCCACCCCCCACTTCCCAAACCAACCAACAATCTGCAGTTCCTTCCACCATGAAATGAGACCTCGTATGCTTTTATCTTCCTTTCTTATTTGGTTAGCATTATTTGCCCTTTCTAGACAAAAGATGTCATTCGGTATTGTCGATAGACAGGCAGGACAGTAAGCATCATTGTGCGATGATTGCTATTTGCTTAAGAGACTTCTCTCTGACCCACTGCTCTGACCTGGTATTCCGCTTTCTTTCATGTCCGATGCGTCGCTGACAGAAATGTGTGCGTGTTTTTTTTTATTATTTTGTTTAGGTTTCATTCATCTCATTTGATCAGCTCTGAGCAAAACTGACATCTCATCAAACTGAGAGGTATGTTTTTTTCCACCGGATCCATCAGCTTGTGGCATTTAAAAGGGCAAGGTTTCTGTAATACAAACTTATTCACCCACCCCTGCCTCTCGACGTCGCACTGACCTTTATTCCCTTGAATTGCCACTGTTGTGTTAATATTATATCACATTTCATCGGTCAGAGCAGGAAACTTCCACTGATTTCCAGCGTGCCTTTATTGGAGTGTTCAGCTATAAAATTTGTATTCTTAACAGGAGGAAATTAGGAACTACATCCCAGGTTTATTTGTGGATTTTAAACGTTAAGTAGTAGTTATTTATTCCTTGGTGATGCCTCATCCTTCGAGTGACATTTTGCAAAGAAAATGGAACAGGTGGGCAGCACGGTGGCGCAGTGGTAGAGTTGCTGCCTCGCAGCGCCAGAGACCCGGGTTCGATCCTAACCACGGGCGCCGTCTGTACGGAGTTTGCACGTTCTCCCCGTGACTGTTTGGGTCTTCCCCATGTGCTCCGGCTTCCCCCCTCACTCCAAAGACGTACAGGTTTGTAGGCTAACTGGCTTTGGTGTAAAAATGGTGTAAAAACCCTCTGTGTAAAGATGCTGCCCCTCGGATTCCTGTTAAGTCATTTTCCTCTCATCTTTAAACTCTGCCCTCTGGTTCTTGAGTAAAAGACTCTGTGCATTCACCCTATCTATTCCCCTTATGAATTTGCACACCTCCACACGATGCTCGCTCATCCTCCTGCGCCCTAAGGAATAAAGTCCTAGCCTGCCCAATCTTTCCCTATATCTCAGGCCCTTTCATGTTCTACACTTTCCTCCCACACTCCAAAGATGTACAGGTTTGTAGATTCACTGGTTTGGTATAATTGCAAATTGTCCCTATTTTGTGTAAGATAGTGCTAGTGTACGGGTGA
Organism: Okamejei kenojei; assembly: GCA_035221665.1. Classification (NCBI taxonomy): domain Eukaryota; kingdom Metazoa; phylum Chordata; class Chondrichthyes; order Rajiformes; family Rajidae; genus Okamejei; species Okamejei kenojei. Next base: position 4,555,593 of record CM069147.1, on the reverse strand, counting down.
TGCTGGTTGGGGCGGACTCGGTGGGCCGAAGGGCCTGTTTCCGCTCCGTATTTCAAAATGGAACTTTATATTCAGTTGTGCCTCGTAACATAGAACCATTTGACAATCGCTGCCACATTGTGGGGAGAATCCGGGCATTTGTGCTGTGAGGCAGCCGTGAGAATCACTTCCCCAGAACCTTCAGATTGTTTCATTTCAGTTCAGTTTAGTTTATAGTCACGTGTACTGATGTACAGTGAAAAGCTTTTGTTGCGTGCTAACCTGTCAGCGCAAAGACGATACGTGATTACAATCGAGCCATTTACAGTGTTTAAGGATAAGGGGGAAGTCTCTTAGGACCGAGATGAGAAAATTATTTTTCACACAGAGAGTGGTGAATCTGTGGAATTCTCTGCCACAGAAGGTAGTTGAGGCCGGTTCATTGGCTATATTTAAGAGGGAGTTAGATGTGGCCCTTGTGGCTAAAGGGATCAGGGGGTATGGAGAGAAGGCAGGTACAGGATACTGAGTTGGATGATCAGCCATGATCATATTGAGTGGCGGTGCAGGCTTGAAGGGCCGAATGGCCTACTCCTGCACCTATTTTCTATGTTTCTATGTTTCTATGTTTCTAAATAATAAGGGAATAACGTTTAGTGCAAGGTAAAGCCAGCAAAGTCCGATCAAGGATATTCCGAGGGTCACCAATGAGGTGGATAGTAGTTCAGCGCTGCTCTCTGGTTGTGGTAGGATGGTTCAGTTGCCTGATACCAGCTGGGAAGAAACTGTCCCTGAATCAGGAGGTGTGTGTGCGTTTTCACACTTCTGCGCCTTTTGCCCGATGGGAGAGGGAGGAAGAGGGAGTGGCCGGGGTGAGACGCATCCTTGATTGGAGAGATTTGGAGAGACAATGTGTTATTTTCTCTCCTCACTTTCTGTGCTGCAATGGATGAATATCTGGCATGCCATCCATTTCTTAATGAACCAAACGTTCACTCAAGTGTCTATGTAAGGATTAAATGAAGATGCCAGTCTGAAAGAAAGTCATTTAATTTTAATCTTAACTCTTTGATAAATGGTATCAGATGCAATTAGCTTTAGTTGTCCAAAGTGTACAGATACAGGAGAAAGGCAATAATGTTTAGTGCCAGATAAAGATCGATTAGAGATAGTCCGAGGGTCTCCAATGAGATAGATAGGAGGTCCAGATCGCTCTGTAGCTGGTGATGGGATGGTTCAGTTGCCTGATAACTGCTGGGAAGAAATGTATTTAATTGAGTCATTGACATGAAACTCATGAATAGCTGTATAACGCACAGTCACTTCATCAAATGGAATAATATTTGACAAAATCAATAATAATGGCTCATATTATCAAGTTAAGGAGAAAATATCTATAATGGACACACTATCAGCCTTTAGTATCATTATGCAAAATAGTTCCATTTTAATTTGGAGATAAAGCACGGGAACAGGCCCTTCGGCCCACCGGGTCCGCGCCGACCAGCGACCCCCGCACACTAGCGCCCACTACGGACAATGGCAGCAACTCTACCGCTGCGCCACCGAGACTGCCACGTGGGGGGGGGGGGGGGGGGGGGGGGGGGGGCGGGGAGAAGAAAGGAAAAAGGAGGAGGAGGAGCCCGAGGGCTGAGGGAGAGGTGGGAAGGGGAGGAGACAGCAAGGGTTAACAGAATTGAGAAAATTCGATGTTCAAGCCCAGAGGATGCAGACTCCCCAAGCGGAATATGAGGTGCTGTTCCTCCAGCTTGCGGTGTTGCTCACTCTGGCCGTGGAGGAGGCCCAGGACCGAGAGGTCGGATACGGAATGGGAGGGGGAGTTGAAGTGCTGAGCCACCGGGAGGTCGGGTTGGGTATTGCGGACCGAGCGGAGGTGTTGGGCGAAGCGATCGCCAAGCCTGCGCTTGGTCTCACCGATGTAGAGAAGTTAGCAATAACTGACCTGTAGACTACAAGATCCGGTCTAAGGCCATCGCCAACCGGGTCAAGTCTGCTCTGGGACAGGTGATCCACCCGGACCAAACCTGTGCTGTACCTGGCAGGAAAATCTCAGACAGCCTAGCGCTGCTGAGAGATACCATCGCCTACGTGCAGGACAGACGGGTGGATGCCTGCCTAGTCAGCTTGGACCAGGAGAAGGCCTTCGACAGGATTTCGCACACGTACATGAGGGACGTGCTCTCCAAAATGGGTTTTGGGGAGGGAATCAGGAATTGGATCAAACTGCTCTACACCAACATCCGTAGTGCAGTCCAAATCAATGGGTGGGAATCAGACAGTTTCCCTGTAAGGTCTGGAGTCAGGCAGGGTTGCCCTCTCTCTCCTGTCTTGTTTGTCTGCTGTATTGAACCTTTTGCTGAATCCATCAGGAAGGATGCGAGCATAAGAGGAGTGACATTGCCAGGCAGTGGGGGCATTCAAGTAAAGACCTCCCTGTACATGGACGATGTCGCTGTCTTCTGCTCGGATCCAGGGTCGGTCCGCAGACTGATTAGTATCTGCGACCAGTTTGAGTCGGCCACGGGAGCCAGGGTGAACCGCAGGAAGAGCGAGGCCATGCTTTTTGGCAACTGGCCCGACAGATCTTCCGTCCCCTTCACCATCAAGCCTGACTTCTTGAAGGTGCTGGGGATCTGGTTCGGGGGGGCTGAGGCATGTAACAAAAATTGGCTGGAGCGGATAGCCAGGGTGGGGAGGAAGCTGGAGCTGTGGAGGCAATGCTCCCTCTCCATAACGGGAAATAATTTGGTCATCAGGTGTGAGGTGCTCTCGTGGCTGCTGTACTTGGCACAAGTGTGGACTGCCCCCCCTCCTACACCACAGGGATCACCCGGGCCATCTTCCAGTTCATCTGGGGGTCGAGGATGGACCGGGTGCGACGGGCCACAATGTACAAGTCGGCAGACAACGGGGGTAAAAGCGTGCCCAACGTCGCCCTCATTCTGATGGCCACCTTCGTGTGTGGCTGCATCAGGCGTAGTGTAGAGCCAAGGCACGTGGGCACCAAGTGTCACTACCTGCTGAGGTTCTACCTGTCCCCGGTGTTGAGAAGGATGGGCCTGGCGCAGGTGCCACGCAATGTGCCAGTCAGCTGGACATTGCCGCCCCATCTGTCGTCGGTGGAAGGGTTCTTCCGGACCAACACCTTTGACCACATGTCCATCGGGCAGTGGTCAGCACAGAATGTCCTGCAGGCACTGCAGGGAAAGGACTCTATGGACCCGGTGGCGTGGTTCCCTGAGCAGACTGCCCAGCTCGTCTGGCAAAATGCCTCATCGCCAGAACTCACCAACAAGCACCAAGACCTGGCTTGGCTGGCGGTGAGGGGAGCCCTCCCAGTCAGATCCTTCCTGCACCGTCGGAACCTCACTGCCAGCGCACGCTGCCCTCGGGACGGCTGCTATGGTGAGGAGACGGTTGCCCACCTCTTTACAGAGTGTGGGTTTGGTAAAAGAGTGTGGAGAAGAATGCAAGGGTCCCTGGTACGCTTTATCCCGAACAGCTCCGTCACGGAGGACTCTGTGATTTACGGACTGTTCCCAGGGACACATTCAGAGGCTGACATCGAGTGCTGCTGGAGGGTCATCAACTCGGTAAAAGACGCCCTTTGGTCTGCCCGAGCATTGTTCACCACCCAGCAGAGCGAGATGTCCGTCGGGGAATGTTGCCGACTGGCCCGCTGCAGACTGCAGGAGTACGTGCTGAGGGACGCACTGAAGCTCGGTGCAGCCAACGCCAAGGCTCGGTGGGGGAGGGCCACAGTCTAACGCCCTTCCGCTGCTGGACATGGGGGGGTACGGTATGGTGGAGACGCCCCTCAATATAAGGGAAGGTATCCCACGCCAGGGGGCCACATGAGTGGCACGGGTGGGGGACTGATTTGTGGAAATTTGGGGAAAAGAAATGTCTAAACTGTATTCATCAATTTGTATAGCCTTCAAAAATGTCGGATGGATTTTCCGCAAGGTTCATGTATTGTATATATTTATCATTTTAATAAAGTATATTTTGAAATAAATAAAAAAAAATGTCGGACCTGGAAGGACTGCTTGGGTCCCTGAAAGGAGTGGAGGAGGGAGGTGAAGGGACAAGTGTAGTATCTCTTGCGGTTGCAAGGGAAAGTGCCCGGGGAAGGGGTGGAGCGGGAGGGAAGGGAAGAATTGACAAGGGAGTTGCGGAGGGAGTGGTCTTTGCGGAAGGCAGACAGGGGGGGATTTGGGAAGATGTGGCATCACATTTCACCCCACCAGCCGGTACATACAACACATAGTCCTCCGCCAGTTTTGCCACCTCAAACGTGACCCCGCCACTCGCCATATCTTCACCCCCCCCCCCCACCTCCCATCAGTCTGAAGAAGGGTTTTGGCCCGAAACGTCGCCTATCTCCTTCGCTCCTTGGATGCTGCTGCACCCGCTGAGTTTCTCCAGCCTTTTGTGTACCCTGGATTTTCCAGCATCTGCAGTTCCATCTTTAACAAATAAATGGTGCCCATGATCTATAGAAGCGGTGGAGTATCACGGTGGCGCGGTGGTAGAGTTGCTGCCACACGGCGCCAGAGACCCAGGTTCAATCCTGACTACGGGTGCTGTCTGTGTGGAGTTTGTATGCTCTCCTCGCGACCATCGTGGGTTTTCTCCGGGTGCTCTGGTTTCCTTCCACACTCCAAAGACGTGCAGGTTGGCAGGTTAATTGGCATTTGTAAAATTGTACATTTTTCCAAGTGACTGTTGGATTGTGTGAATGTGGGGATGGCTGGTCGGTGTGGCCTTGGTGGGCCGGAGGACCGGTTTCTGTGCTGTGTCTCTAAAACGGAATTAAATTTAAGTCATTGCAATATTATTACATAACGGACCACTTGCAGATCATCAACATTATTTACACTTAGAGTCACATAGCACAGAAACAGGCCCTTGGCCCAACTCATCCATGCTGAACCATCCTACCAACAACTGCAGAGCAGTCCTGAACTACTATCGACCTCAGTGGAGACCCTCGGACTATCTTTGATCGGACTTTACCGGACTTTATCTTGCACTAAACGTTATTCACGTTATTTCCCTTTATCGTGTATCTGTTTGGGGAAACCAGGAGGCACTCAAATGTCAGCGAAGCGTCACTCCCTGACGAGCTCAATGCGTTTTGCGCACGCTTTGATAGGGAGAACACCGATGTGCCTTCCCGAGCCCCCATTCGCCGTGATGGCATTTCTGTCACAGTCACAGAGGCCGACGTCAGAAGATGGCATACCCGGGCGTGTTTTAAATACCTGTGCAGACCAACTGGCTGGAGTTTTTACGGACATTTTCAACCTGTCACTTCTGAGGTATGAGGTTCCCACAGTCTTAGAATAAAGGGGAGATAATTTAAGACTGAGGTGAGAGAAAACTGAGGTGAGGGGCTAGTGGAGTCAAGGGATATGGGGAGAAGGCAGGCATGGGTTATTGAGAGCGGAAGATCAGCCATGATCAGAATGAATGCCGGTGCTGGCTCGAAGGGCCGAATGGCCTCCTCCTGCACTATTTTCTATGTTTCTATGTTTCTAACATAGGTTGCGGACCAACTGGCTGGAGTTTTTACGGACATTTTCAACCTGTCACTTCTGAGGTCTGAGGTTTCCACCTGAATCAAAAGGGCAGCAATTATACCGGTGCCCAAGAAGAGCAAGGTGACGTGCCTCAATGACTATCGACCCGTGGCACTAACGCCTGTGGTGATGAAGTGCTTCGAGAGGTTGATCATGGCGCAAATCAACTCCTACCTCGACCAAAACCTGGACCCACTGCAGTTCGCTTACCGCCACAACAGATCAACGGTGGATGCAATCTCGCTGGCTCTCCACTCTGGACCACTTGGACAACAAAAACTCATATGTCAGGCTGTTATTCTTTGACTACAGCTCGGCATTTAACACAATCATCCCCTCCAAGCTGGTTACCAAACTCGCAGAACTGGGTCTCTGCGCATCCCTCTGCAATTGGATCCTCGACTTCCTCATTCACAGACCACAGTCTGTTCGTATTGGTGGAAATGTGTCAGACTCGATAACAATCAGCACGGGAGCACCTCAAGGCTGCGTGCTCAGCCCCCTGCTGTACTCACTCTATACTCATGACTGCGTAGCTGGTCATAGTGCGAACTCCATCATCACGTTTGCCGACGTATCACTGATGGGGACGAGTCAGAGATATAGAAGAGAGATCGACCAATTGACCAAATGTTGCCAGCACAATAACCTGGCCCTCAACACCAGCAAAAACAAGGAACTGATTGTGGACTTTGGAAGGGGTAGGATGGGGACCCACAGTCCCGTTTATATCAACGGGTCGATGGTGGAGAGGGTCAAGAGCTTCAAATTCCTGGGCGTGCACATCTCTGAAGATCTCTCCTGGTCCCAGAACACTGATGCAATTATCAAGAAAGCACATCAGCGCCTCTACTTCCTGAGAAGATTACGGAGGACTCTCTCGAACTTCTACAGGTGCACAGTAGAGAGCTTGCTGACCGGGTTGCATCGTGGCTTGGTTCGGCAACCTGAGTGTCCAGGAGCGGAAAAGACTACAAAAAGTTGTAAACACTGCCCAGTCCATCATCGGCTCTGACCTTCCTTCCATCAAAGGGATCTATCGCAGTCACTGCCTCAAAAAGGCTGGCAGCATCATCAAGGACCCACACCATCCTGGCCACACACTCATCTCCCCGCTACCTTCAGGTAGAAGGTACAGGAGCCTGAAATCTGGTACATCCAGGTTCAGGAATAGCGCCTTCCCCACAGCCATCAGACTATTAAACACAACTTCAAACAAACTCTGAACTATAACAGCCTATTGCCCTTTATCTCTTTATTGATGTGTATATACAGTGGCTTGCAAAAGTTTTCATACCCCTTGAACTTTTCCACATTTTGTCACGTTACATAGAAACATAGAAACATAGAAATTAGGTGCAGGAGTAGGCCATTCAGCCCTTCGAGCCTGCACCGCCATTCAATATGATCATGGCTGATCATCCAACTCAGTATCCCGTACCTGCCTTCTCTCCATACCCTCTGATCCCCTTAGCCACAAGGGCCACATCCAATTCACTCTTAAATATAGCCAATGAACTGGCCTCAACTACCCTCTGTGGCAGAGAGTTCCAGAGACTCACCACTCTCTGTGTGAAAAAAGTCTTTCTCATCTCGGTCTTAAAGGATTTCCCCCTTATCCTTAAGCTGTGACCCCTTGTCCTGGACTTCCCCAACATCGGGAACAATCTTCCTGCATCTAGCCTGTCCAACCCCTTAAGACCACAATACATTAAGTTACAATCACAAACGTTAATGTATTTTATTGGGATTTTATGTGATAGACCAACACAAAGTGGTGCATAATTGTGGAAGGAAAATGATACATGGTTTCCAAAATTTATTACAAATAAAAAACTGAAAAGTGTGGCGTGCAAAGGTATTCAGCCCACTTTACTCTGATACCCCTAAATAAAATCCAGTGCAACCAATTGCCTTCAGAAGTCACCTAATTAGTAAATAGAGTCCACTTGTGTGTAATCTAATCTTAGTATAAATATAGCTGTTCTGTGAAGGCCTCAGAGGTTTGTTAGAGAACATTAGTGAACAAACAGCATCATGAAGCCCAAGGAACACACCAGACAGGTCAGGGATAAAGTTGTGGAGAAGTTTAAAGCAGGGTTAGGTTATAAAAAAATATCCCAAGCTTTGAACATCTCACGGAGCACTGTTCAATCCATCATCCGAAAATGGAAAGAGTATGGCACAACTGCAAATCTACCAAGCAATGGCCGTCCACCTAAACTGACAGGCCGGGCAAGGAGAGCATTGATCAGAGAAGTAGCCAAGAGACCCATGGTAACTCTGGGGAAGCTGCAGAGATCCACAGCGCAGGTGGGAGAATCTGTCCACAGGACAACTATTAGTCCTGCACTCCACAAATCGGGCCTTTATGGAAGAGTGACAAGAAGAAAGTCATTGTTTAAACAAAGCCATAAGAAGTCCCGTTTGCAGTTTGCCACAAGCCATGTGGGGGACACAGTAAACATGTGGAGGAAGGTGCTCTGGTCTGATGAGACCAAAATTGAAGTTTTTGGCCTAAATGCAAAACGCTATGTGTGGCGGAAAACTAACACTGCACATCACCCTGAACACACCATCCCCACTGTGAAACATGGTGGTGGCAGCATCATGCTGTGGGGATGCTTTTCTTCAGCAGGGACAGGGAAGCTGGTCAGAGTTGATGGGAAGATGGATGGAGCCAAATACAGGGCAATCTTGGAAGAAAACCTGTTAGAGTCTGCAAAAGACGAGATTGGAGCGGAGGTTCACCTTCCAGCAGGACAACAACCCTAAACATACAGCCAGAGCTACAATGGAATGGTTTAGATCAAAGCATATTCATGTGATAGAATGGCCCAGTCAAAGTCCAGACCTAAATCCAATTGAGAATCTCCGGCAAGACTTGAAAATTGCTGTTCACAGACGCTCTCCATCCAATCTGACTGAGCTTGAGCTATTTTGCAAAGATGAATGGGCAACAATTTCAGTCTCTAGATGTGCAAAGCTGGTAGAGACATATCCCAAAAAACTTGCAGCTGTAATTGCAGCGAAAGGGGGTTCTACAAAGTATTGACTCAGGGGAGCTGAATACTTTTGCACGCCACACTTTTCAGTTTTTTTATTTGTAATAAAATTTGGAAACCATGTGTCATTTTCCTTCCACTTCACAATTATGCACCAATTTGTGTTGGTCTATCACATAAAATCCCAATAAAATACATTTACGTTTGTGGTTGTAACGTGACAAAATGTGGAAAAGTTCAAGGGGTATGGATACTTTTGCAAGCCACTGTATATACTATGGAATATGGACACACTGATCTGATCTGTATTTATGACTACAATATCCTGTTGTGCTGAAGCAAAGCAAGAATGTCATTGTCCTATCTGGGACACAGGACAATAAACTCTCTTGACTTGACTTGACTTGTGCACCTGTGGACGGATCGAATTAAATCATGTATTGTCTTTCTGCTGACTGGTTAGCACACAACAACAGCTTCTCACTGTACCCTGGTGCACATGACAATAAACTAAACTCAAACTCAAGATAGACACAAAATGCTGGAGTAACTCAGCGGGACAGGCAGCGTCTCCGGAGAGAAGGAACGGGGATTCTAGTCCCATTTGCTCATATTTGGTCCATATCTTTCAAGTCTTTAGAGGGTCTGGTCAATATAGTTGCCTGTTAACAGCTGGGAAGAAACTTTCCCTGAATCTGGAGGTGTGCGTTTTCATACTTCTGTACCTCTTGCCTGATGGGAGAGGGGAGTGACCAGGGTGTGACTGGTCCTTGGTTAAGCTGCTGGCCTTGCCGAGGCAGCATGAAGTGTTGGAATCAACAGTAAAAAATTCAAAGTGCTGGAAGAATTCAGCGGGTCAGGCAGCATCTGTGGAGGGAAATGGACAGACAACGATCCGGGTCGGGACTCGTCTTCGGAATCTAACCTCGACCCAAAACATTGCCGAGCCCATTTCCCTCCACAGACGCTGCCTGACCCGCTGAGTTCCTCCAGCACTTTGCCTCTTTGCTGACACTCAAAGCATTCGTTCAGCTACAGCTTCTGAAACTATGTCTCGAACCCGAAACGTCACCCCTTCCTTCTCTCCAGAGACGCTGCCTGTCCCGCTGAGTTACTCCAGCATTTTGTGTCTATCCTCTGAAATTGCCTGAATTCCTCAAAATCCACTGCCTGTACTTGTAATGATCTGGCCAAAGATCCTAGAGCGAGCAAGATAGATCACTCGGCGAAAAAGACGTAGTACGGTCATGGGCAGATTCACGGGTAATTTTCGTCCCATTTCCGTAACCGGCTTCTGTCTCCGCACCAAAGATTCCGTAGCGGAGCAAAGATACTAGTGCAGAGACGGGCGCCGGTTACAGAAACATCCTCGTAAAAATAAAAGTTCTTTGGTAAAAATCTTCTCCTGATTTTCAGAATTATAATTTATCAACACAAACTGTTCCCCCGCAACGGTGATTACACTGCGAGTCGGGTCGGGTCGGGTCGGGTTACGTTCCGTTCCGTTGCGTACTACACGTCAGCCCATTGCATTTAGCAGGAGTGGTCTATCTTAGCTGTAGGATCTTTGGACCTGGCTATCCCTGGAATGAGATTTTAAAATCCTGCTCCAATATTTCACAAGGGGGGAGTTTGCTTTATGTTTTAAGTATAGATTTAACTAACAAGCAGAGAGAGTAATCTGCCTTCAACAATGCGGGGTTGTAAGGCGTTTAGTGTGGAGTTGCTACAATAGGGGTGTTAATTGGCTGCAATCATTTTTCCCTTTGCAGGATTAAATATTGATCCTCCTTTATAGTTCTGCCTTCTGCTGACATCCATACATCGTTAATGAGAGGCAGCAACCTGTGTTAATGTCCGGACAGCAAATAATCTATTTAAACCGATGCCACTCGTCACAGTCAATGGGGAAAAATATACTTCCCACGGGAGAGTTTTTCATTTAGTCCACAGAATTGTTGCATAGTCCCACCACCAAAATCATTCATTTATGTGAAAATGGCATAAATACAAGTGTGTTCTTGCATTTCGTAAATTCTCTTTGACTGCAGTGGTAACCGACTCTCCGTGATATTAGATTACACACGGTGACACGAGATTGTAAATGGCTCGATTGTAATCGTATATTGTTTCATTTAGACAAAAATGCTGGAGAAACTCAGCGGGTGAGGCAGCATCCACGGAGCGAAGGAAATAGGCGACGTTTCAGGCCGAAACCCTTCTTCAGACTGATAACGTTCAGTTCAGTTTGTAGATACAGTGTGGAAACAGGCCCTTCAGTCCACCAATTCTGCTCACTAACACTATCCTACACACACTAGGGACAGTTTACATTTTATACCAAGCCAATTAACCCACAAACCTGCACGTCTTTGGAGTGTGGGAAGAAACCGAAGATCTGGGAGAAAACCCACATGGTCATGGGGAGAACGTGCAAACAATAGACAACAGGTGCAGGAGTAGGCCAATCAGCCCTTCGAGCTAGCACCGCCATTCACTGTGATCATGGCTGATCATCCCCAATCAGTACCCCGTTCCTGCCTTCTCCCCGTATCCCTTGACTCTGCTATCTTTAAGAGCTTTATCTAACTCTCTCTTGAAAGCATCCAGAGAATTGGCCTCCACTGTCTTCTGAGGCAGAGAATTCCACAGATTCACAATTCTCTGGGTGAGAAAGTGTTTCCTCATCTCCGTTCTAAATGGTCTACCACCTATTCTTAAACTGTGGCATCTAGTTCTGTATTCCCCCAAACTCCATACATTCAGCACCCGTAGTCAGGATCGAACCTGGGTCTCTGCCGCTGCAAGGCCGCAACTCTACCGTTACGCCACCGTGCCGCATTAACTTTGTCTGTCAGCTGACTGGTTAACCATATAACCATATAACAATTACAGCACGGAAACAGGCCCTCTCGGCCCTTCCAGTCCGTGCCGACCATTTGTTTTCCCCTAGTCCCATCTACCTGCACTCAGACCATACCCCTCCATTCCCTTCACGTCCATATACCTATCCACTTTACTCTTAAATGTTAAAATCGATCCTGCCTCCACCACCTCTGCTGGAAGCTCATTCCACACAGCCACCACCCTCTGAGTAAAGAAGTTCCCCCTCACGTTACCCCTAAACTTCTGTCCCTTAATTCTCATGTCATGCCCTCTTGTTTGAATCTTCCCTACCCTCAATGGGAAAAACCTATCTACGTCAACTCTGTCTATCCCTTTCATCATTTTAAAGACCTCAATCTGTTCCTATTGCTTATGAAGTTATGAATTATAGTGCCACATACCAGGTTTTGTTCAAACCACATAAAAACATGGAATAAGAACTCCACATCACTTAATCTCTTCGATCTCCTTTAGGGACTGTTTGCTACACAGAGCTGCAGCATGGAAACAGGCCATTCGGCCCACTGAGTCCGTGCTGACAGGCGATCCCCGCACACTAACACTATCCTACACACACACACACACACACACACTAGGGACAGTTTACAATATTTACCGGCGCCAATTAGCCTACAAATCTGTACGTCTTTGGAGTGTGAGAGGAAACCGGAGCAGCCAGATGAAGCCCACACGGTCACGGGGAGAACGTGCAAACTCCGTACGGGCAGTACCCAAGGTCAGTATTGAACCCGGGTGTCTGGCGCTGTGAGGCAGCAACTCTCCCGCTGCGCCACCGTGCCGCCCCTAGTAGATAGTTCTACTAAGGAAGGGCCTGGATTTGACTTTGTTTAGACAGATGGAATTGAATCCATTGCAAGGTGATATATTCTGCTGATCAAATTGGGACCGGCCATACCTGGCAAATAGTAGGCACTGAGGAATGGTGATGAACAGAGTGACCAAGATGTCCACGGCCTTGGTTCCCCACAAGTAAGAGTGTGGTGAAGAAAGCTTATGGCATGCTCGAGGCACAGTGGCTCAGCAGGTAGAGCCGCTGCCTCGCAGCGCCGGAGACCCGGGTTCAATCCTGACCTCGGGTACTGCTTGCACGCTCTCCCTGTGACCGTGTGGGTTTTCACCAGGTGCTCCGGTTTCCTCCCACATCCCAAAGACGGGCAGGTTTGTGGTTTAATTTGCCCTCGTGTGCAGGGAGTGGATGTGAAAGGGGGATGACATAGAACTAGTGTCAACGGGTGACCGATGGTGGGCGTGGACCCGATGGGCCAAAGGGCCTGTTTCCATGTTGTATCTCTAGACACTAAACAATGCCTCACATAATCTACACAGCACCAGGCACGTTTGGCCGGCTAACAGGATACAAAGTGAGTGCATGAGAAGATCTCTCTTTACTTGGCAAGATGTGATGAGTGGTGTGTCCTAGGGATTATTATCAGGTTGTCAACGTTTTATAATTGTTATTAATGACTTGGATAACAGACTTGCAGGTGTATTTGTAAAGTTAGCTGATGACGCAAAAAAACAGGTAAGAAAAGATGTTACGAAGGAAAGGGCATTAGGAGACCACAAGGGGATATAGAAAGATCAAATTAGTGGGCAAAGATTTATTTTTAGAGTCGCTGCAAGCAATACGGAAATGCGGGGGACACATTTTCTCAGCGGCCGCACACACGTGAGGCATCGGCCGTGGGCCCTGTGGACGGTAACATCGGGAGCTGACCTGGTTGGTGACTGACTCCGAACTCCAGCAACAGCAGCTTCGTCCGCCCCGAATGGTGGGGCTTCAATCGGGCCGTTCACGGGGCCTTTCATCGGCCGGTGGGGGCTTCAACATCGGGAGCTTCGATCGCCTCGATACAGCAGTTTGATTTTAAGCCACGCCGGGCGCTGAAAGGCCCCGCGAATGGGCCGATTCAGCCCTTAGAAAGCGTCTGATAAAGTCCGGATTACAAACCATGGGGGCGGGATCGTCCCCCACTTCTCAAAGAAGGTGGGGATGTGTCCCCCTGTCCCCCCCCCCCCCCTAGGATTTCCGCCCCTGGCTGCAAGAGAACAGGTAGGGGGCCAACATTGTGTCGCCCCTGGTGAAATAGTGAGGGACGGTGGTGTTGTAAGTTGAATTGGCCCGTTCGCAGGGCCTTTCATCGCCCGGCGGGGGCTTCAATATCGGGAGCCTCGATCGCCGTTTGACTGCCTGACCGCGGGAGAAGTAGCAAGGAAGAGATAAGACTTTTTTAACCTTCCATCATAGTGAGGAGGTGGCTGGAGGAGTCACTGTGATGGATGTTTGTGTTAGATTGTGTTTAACTGTGTGTTTTGTTGCTTTTTTTTACTGTTATGACTGCATGGTAACGAAATTTCACTCAAACTTGTTTTTGAATGACAAATAAAGAAAATCATTTCAATTCAATTGAAGCACAAAGTAGTTGTGCTGTTACACCAGGATACACGCTCAACCAGAAAACCCAGCCCAAAGCACAGTAGTAGCTAAACATCCTTGCTAAGGACAATAACTAACCCCATGTGTAATAAGAAGCCACCTATATGTCAGCAAGCACGTAAACACTAATCCTGTAGATGCCAGTATATCAGTGGGGTTATCAAGTGGGCACCTCCATTCACTGGTGTTTTGTTGAGTTAGGCCCACGACCCATCAGGAAGGCCCAACAGTTGGTTCTGACATCCCCCCTCAATACCTGCTCTCACCGCCTATGCCACCAGTATCTACTCAATAAAGGTATCAATGCACTCACACAAATGCAAACACTCACACTCATTCACTCATTGAGTGATGACTCCTCATTCTGGTGCTGAGGGACCACTGTGCTCCCCAGTCTGGTAGACCATCCAGGTCTCCTTGGGCGGGGCTTGGTCAGGGACCTCCCCTTCACCCTGCCCACCATGGATGACCCTGCCCGCCCTGAGTGACCCTGCCCACCCTGGGTGACCCTGCCCACCCTGGGTGACCCTATGCTCCATGGATGACCCTGCCCACCCTGGGTGACCCTGCCCACCCTGGGTGACCCTGCCCACCCTGGGTGACCCTGCCCACCCTGGGTGACCCTCCCCACCCTGGGTGACCCTGCCCACCCTGGGTGACCCTGCCCACCCTGGGTGACCCTGCCCACCCTGGGTGACCCTCCCCACCCTGGGTGACCCTGCCCACCCTGGGTGACCCTGCCCACCCTGGGTGACCCTCCCCACCCTGGGTGACCCTGCCCACCCTGGGTGACCCTGCCAGGGGCACAGCGCCACACGGTTTATCACTCAGCATCTCAGGCACACGCTAGCTTCTCCACCAAGACAAGGAGGTGTCCACCCTCACAATTTTGGTAGAGTTCAGTTTATTGTCACGTGTACCGAGGTACAGTGAAAAGCTTTTGTTGCGTGTTATCTAGTCAGCAGAAAGACAATACTCGATTACAATCGAGCCGCCCACAGTGTACAGATACATGATAAGGGAGTAACGTTTGGTGCAAGGTGAAGTCCAGTAAAGTGCGATCAAAGATAGTCCGAGGGTTGATGGGAGGTCAGGACCGCTCTCCAGCTGATGAGAGAGCGGTCACTTGCCTGATTACAGCCGGGAAGAAACTGTCCCTGAATCTGGAGGTGTGCATTTTCCCACTTCTGTACCTCTTGCCCGATGGGAGAGGGGAGAAGAGGGTGTGACCGGGGTGAGACTGGTCCTTGATGATGCTGCTGGCCTTGCCGAGGCAGCGTGAGCTGTAGATGGAGTCGATGGAAGGGAGGTCGGTTTGCGTGACGGTCTGGGCTGTGACATTTTTAATACCACATCAACATCGGAAACCTCCTACATTTTTTCTCCTTTGGCAGTCTGTCCTGACACATTGTTGATTTTATCATCTCATAAAGATGGCGTTCTTTTAATAGGGAGAAATTTATAGTTCATTGTAAATCTCTTAATGTAGTCTAACCGTACATTCTGTATCGGTCTTTGTAGCTGTGAGAACAGAAGAAATAGAAGCAGGATAAGGCCATTCAGCCCTTTATATCTGCTGGCCCGTTCAACAACATCATGATCAACCCTTTACCTCAGTGCTATGTTCATATACTAATGCCCCTGCACCCACTTAGGCGATTTTTTAGGTGACCACAGGCGACCAGGCCACATGGTCACCGGGGTGTCGCCTGTATGGTCTCCGCAGTCACCCAAAGAATCGCAGCGTTTTTCTGGTCGCCGCTGGATTTTGAAATGTTCAAAGCTGTTCGGCGACAGTCGGAGACCGTGGGCTTGTCGCAGCTTGACTTCTCCTGACGGAGGTTTGCGCCGGCGCTGGCTTCAGTGAATTCCATTGGCGACTACCTTCGTCAACCGGCGACAGGTACCGGCGACTGAATTGTCTTACCTTGTGGTAGCTTGTCGCGGGTGGACGTAGGCTGTCGTAGGCGTGGTCGTAGGTGGACGTCCCAACGGGTCGCCGGTAGTCGGTAGCTTGCCGTAGCTTGACGTTGACTAGGTGGGAGGTTGTTGTGGACATTGTTGTAGACATTGTCGTAGGGGGGGTCCAATCGCCAGTTTTTCGGCGACCTGCTACGACTCTGACAGTCGCCGAAAAAAATCGCCTAAGTGGGACAGGCCCATAACTCCATACCCATTGACTTTGAAAGTCCAAATACACTATATTCACTGGTTTATCTTCCCCTGTTCTGCAAGTTTACAATCTCAAAAAACTCTTATCAGATTTATCAGTGATTGTCCTCCCATAAATCTATAGTTTTTCTGCCAAACCCCACTGTTATATTCTCTGTCCCTTATCATCGCATTCTTATTAATAGATGCCAATTCTCTCCTTACTTGCTGGTATAAGACCAGAAGTAGAATTAGATGGTGTAAAATTATGCCATTCGGCCCATCGAGTCTGCTCTGCCATTTGTTAATAGACAATAGACAATAGGTGCAGGAGGAGGCCATACGGCCCATCGAGCTAGCACCGCCATTCAATGTGATCATGGCTGATCATCCACAATCAGTACCCCGTTCCTGCCTTCTCCCCATATCCCCTGACTCCGCTATCTTTAAGAGGCCTATCTAGCTCTCTCTTGAAAGTATCCAGAGAACCGACCTCCACCGCCCTCTGAGGCAGAGAATTCCACAGACTCACCACTCTCTGTTTCCTCGTCTCCGTTCTAAATGGCTTGCTCCTTATTCTTAAACTGTGGCCCCACTTCTTCAGGATGAGCCTGCAACGTGCCACTGCAGTGCGGAGGCGGTTTAGGGCTTTCCAGGTAGTATAAGGCAGGCGGTGTCCTGGTGCCATCTGTTGCTTGGTTCTGGTGCCTGGCGCGGTTGGCTCGAGTTCCATGAAGCTGTTCCGGCTCTTCAGGCGTTTCTTGGCATGTTGGAGATTGTGCAAGGGGCGGCGGGGGTCTGTGTCGGCATTGAAGCGTTCTACTGCAGCTGCCCGATCACGTCTTCGAGACGGTTCGTCGATGCCAGCCAGCTTGTACAGGCGTTCCACCTTTGTCTGCTCCAGGCATCCTGTGGTTTTCCTGCGGGCAAGTACATCTTCCATGTAAACCAGCATCTGCAGTTCCTTCCCACACAGGGAATTGAATTGAATTGAATACTTTAAGCCACAGTGAGATTCTTTGCTTGCATGGCCAAGGTATGCAAACGGTCGCCCATAAAGGCCGCTTATGCCCCTGTCCCACTTAGGAAACCTGAACGGAAACCTCTGGAGGTTTTTGTCCTCCGGCAACCACCTTCAACTAGCATCGCAACCGGCTTCGACTAAAAAATTACCGATTTTTAAAACGGAAACCACTTTCGACCATTAGGGAGACTGACAAAAACCTCCGGGAACCGCACGGAAACCTTGGGTGGGGCACAAAGTCTCCAGAGGTTTCTGTTCAGGTTTCCTAAGTGGGACAGGGGCATTACATAGTTACAAAGTCCACCCTCCCGCTCCAGGTTCCCCTTTGTTCTTCCCCCCTCCCTCCTGGCAGTCCTCCCAGCCGGGTCCCCATTGCTCCTTCCAGCAGGAATGGCAATGTCAGTTTATCCTGTTAGCGGGCGGTGACAGTTGAAGTCCTCTACACCGGACAGCTACAGAAGCGAATGTCAGAGCGACCATTTTATTGCAGCTTCAGCCATGGTTGTTTTGGGCTTAATGAGGGGAAAGCTTCAGAAGGGCCATCACAGCAGTGACAGCAATTACAGAGGACCTTTCCGAGGCCGAGACAGACTGTAGCACTGTGAGCGGTTCTGCCTTCATGTGAAGGCCATAAAGATACGGAGAGGGAGGGGACAAGGTTGGAGTCCAAATCTGCAAAATAATTTTTTATTTTTTTTAAATTTCGAGATACAGCGCGTAAAAAGACCCTTCGGCCCACCGAGCCCGCACCGACCAGCGATCCCCGAACATTAACACTATCAGGCACGTACTCGGAACAATTTATACTTGTACCAAAAATACAAACTCAAGCCGATTAACCCACAAACCTGCACGTCTTTGGAGTGTGGGAGGAGACCGAAGATCTCGGAGTAAACACACGCAGGTCACGGGGAGAACGTGCAAACTCCTTACAGGCAGCACCCGCAGTCGGGAACGAACCCACGCCTCTGGCGCTGCAAGCACTGTAAGGCAGCAACTCTACCCCTGCGCCACCGTGCCGCCCCATTCTGGGAATCTGGGAATCAATTTAGATAATAGACAATAGGTGCAGGAGTAGGCCGTTCGGCCCTTCTTGCCAACACCGCCATTCAATGTGATCATGGCTGATCATCCCCAGTCATGTAGCCACAGAGATGATGGACTAGGCGAGGCCATGGACAGTGGGCTAGCAATAGCTGTAGTTTCATTATTATCATTGAACAGCACAGTGGTGCAGCGGGTTGAGCTGCTGCCTCACAGCGACCGAGACCCAAGTTTGATCCTGACTACGGGTGCAGTCTGTACGGAGTTTGTACATTCTCCACGTGACCTGCAAGTTACTCCAGCACTTTGTGTTATCATCTCAAATCGAGATCTGCTCGCTCAAATCTCGCTTTCCTCCCACACTCCATGCTTGCAAAAGATTCATACCCCTTGAACTTTTCCACATGTTCACGTTACTATTCCTTTTCTCCTGAGATGCTGTCTGACACGCTGAGTTACCTCAGCTTTTTGTGTCTATCTTCGGAGTTTGGACGTTCTCCCTGTGACCGCGTGGGTTTCCTCCGGGTGCTCCGATTTCCTCCCACATCCCAAAGAGGTGCGGGTTTGTGGGTTAATCGGCCCTCTGTAAATTGCCCCATAGTGTGTAGGGAGTGGACGTGAAAGCGGGATAACATCGAACTAGTGTGAACGGGTGATCGATGGTCAGCATGGTTGTGGTGGGCCGAAGGGCCTGCTTCCACGCTGTATCTTTCACTCAATCAATGAATCAACAACTTGGAACTCGCTTCTCATTCCTTTTCTCCAGAGATGCTGCCTGACCCGCTGAGTTACTCCAGCATTTTGAGTCTATCTTTAGTTTAAACCAGCATCTGCAGTTCCTTCCTACACATGGTTTAACAGGCAATCTGTAATTGTGAATAGCCAGTCATACTCAAAGCTCTGAGTCTGAAGAAGGGTCTCGACCTGAAACGTCACCTATTCCTTTTCTCCAGGGACACTGTCTGACCTGCTGAGTTACTCCAGCACTTTGTGTCTATCATCGATGCAAATCAGCATCTGCAGTTCCTTCCTACACATACTCAAATCTCACTCTGTACTTCCCAAATGTGCCCTTCCTCTCATTTCCTTTCTCATACATGGTAAATGAGGATGCTGTGGAACAGAGGGATTAGGAATAACTGTGCACAGTTCCCTGAGGTGGAATCGCATGTACCTTTGGTGTTGCTTGGCCTTTATAAATCAGAGCATTGAATATAGGAGTAGGGAAGTAATGTTAAAATTGTACAAGGCATTGGTAAGACAAAGTATGGTGTACAATTTTTGGTCGCCTAGTTATAGGAAGGATGTCAACAAAATAGAGAGAGACAGAGGAGATGAATGTTGCCAGGGTTCCAGCAACTATGTTACAGAGAAGGTTTGAACAAGTTAGGGTCTTTATTCTTTGGAGCGCAGAAGGTTAAGGGGGGACTTGATTGAGGTCTTTAAAATGATGAAAGGGATAGACAGAGTTGACGTGGATACGTTTTTCCCATTGAGGGTAGGGAAGATGAGGGCATGACATGAGAATTAAGGGACAGAGGTTTCGCTTCTTTACTCAGCAGCTTCCAAGAAGTGGTGGAGGGCAGGATCGATTTTAACACGTGATGCTGAGTGCCTAGGGGTTAACAAATGGTCGGCACGGACTTAATTGTTATATGGGTTACATGGTTATACAGTGGCTTTCAAAAGTATTCATACCCCTTGAACTTTTCCACATTTTGTCACGTTACAACCACAAACGTAAATCCAACACAAAGTGGTGCATAGTTGTGAAGTGGAAGGAAAATGATACATGGTTTCCAATTTTTATTACAATAAAAAACTGAAAAGTGTGGCAAATTTACTTTGTAGAACTTCAGCTGCAATTACAGCTGCAAGTCTTTTGGGGTATGTCTCTACCAGCTTTGCACATCTAGAGACTGAAATTTTTGCCCATTCTTCTTTGCAAAATAGCTCAAGCTCAGTCAGATTGGATGGAGAGCGTCTGTGAACAGCAATTTTCAAGTCTTGCCAGAGATTCTCAATTGGATTTAGGTCTGGACTTTGACTGGGCCATTCTAACACATGAATATGCTTTGATCTAAACCATTCCATTGTGGCTCTGGCTGTATGTTTAGGGTCATTGTCCTGCTGGAAGGTGAACCTCCGCCCCAGTCTCAAGTCTTTTGCAGACTCTAACAGGTTTTCTTCCAAGATTGCCCTGTATTTGGCTCCATCCATCTTCCCATCAACTCTGACCAGCTTCCCTGTCCCTGCTGAAGAAAAGCATCCCCACAGCATGATGCTGCCACCACCATGTTTCACAGTGGGGATGGTGTGTTCAGGGTGATGTGCAGTGTTAGTTTTCCGCCACACATAGCGTTTTGCATTTAGGCCAAAAACTTCAATTTTGGTCTCATCAGACCAGAGCACCTTCCTCCACATGTTTGCTGTGTCCCCCACATGGCTTGTGGCAAACTGCAAACGGGACTTCTTATGGCTTTATTTAAACAATGGCTTTCTTCTTGTCACTCTTCCATAAAGGCCCGATTTGTGGAGTGCATGACATAAAGTTGTCCTGTGGACAGATTCTCCCACCTGAGCTGTGGATCTCTGCAGCTCCTCCAGAGTTACCATGGGCCTCTTGGCTGCTTCTCTGATCAATGCTCTCCTTGCCCGGCCTGTCAGTTTAGGTGGACGGCCATGTCTTGGTAGGTTTGCAGTTGTGCCATACTCTTTCCATTTTCGGATAATGGATTGAACAGCTCCGTGAGATGTTCAAAGCTTGGGATATATTTTTATAACCTAACCCTGCTTTAAACTTCTCCACAACTTTATCCCTGACCTGTCTGGTGTGTTCCTTGGGCTTCATGATGCTGTTTGTTCACTAATGTTCTCTAACAAACCTCTGAGGCCTTCACAGAACAGCTGTATTTATACTGAGATTAGATTACACACAAGTGGACTCTATTTACTAATTAGGTGACTTCTGAAGGCAATTGGTTGCACTGGATTTTATTTAGGGGTATCAGAGTAAAGGGGGCTGAATACTTTTGCACGCCACACTTTTCAGTTTTTTATTTGTAATAAAATTTAGAAACCATGTATCATTTTCCTTCCACTTCACAATTGTGCACCACTTTGTGTTGGTCTATCACATAAAATCCCAATAAAATACATTTACGTTTGTGGCTGTAACGTGGCAAAATGTGGAAAAGTTAAAGTGGTATGAAAACTTTTGCAAGCCACTGTAGAGCAGTACAGCACAGGAACAGGCCCTTCGGCCCACAATGTCTGTAGTCAGCACTTTCGGCCCTTCGAGCCAGCACCACCATTCAATGTGATCATGGCTGATCATCCCCAATCAGTACCCCATTCCTGCCTTCTCGCCACATCCCATGACTCCGCTATCTTTAAGAGCCCTATCTAGCTCTCTCTTGAAGGTATCCAGAGAACCGGCCTCCAGAATTCCACAGACTCACAACTCTCTGTGAGAAAAAGTGTTTCCTTGTCGAACGTCCAGGTTCATGAGAGGAATAGACCGGGCATTCTCTTGCCCAGAGTAGGGGAAGTAGAGGAATAGTGGACCAGAGGACATAGGTTGAAGGTGAATTTAATAGGAGAGATTTAATAGGAATCTGAGGGGTAACATTTTCACACAAAGGGTGGTGGGTGCATGTCAGAGGGGGTGGTTGAGGCAGGGACTATCCCAACATTTAAGAAACCGTTAGACAGGTACATGGACAGGACGGGTTTTTAGGGATATGGACCAAACGCGGGCAGGTGGGACTAGAGTAGTTGGGACATGTTGGCCAGTGTGGGCAAGTTGGGCCGAATGGCCTGTTTCCATGCTGTGACTCTATTACTCTAACAGTCTTCTCCCTACAACTATCAGGCTAATGAACATCACAACCTTCATAGAAGCTCTGAACTACATAGACTTGTGGGCATGGTTTTTCTTTTGCAATATTATTGTTTGTTATTATTGTGAACGTAAGTATGTATGTATATTTTTTTAAAATCTGTGTGTGTGTGTCTGTGTGTGTGTGTGTGCGTGTGCATGTGTGTGTGTGTGTGAGTGTGTGTGAGTGTGTGTGTGTGTGTGTGTGCGTGTGTCTGTGTGTGTGTGTGTGTGTGTGTGTGTGTGTGTGTGTGTGTGTGTGTGTGTGTGTGTGTGTGTGTGTGTGTGTGTGTGCGTGTGTGTGTATATAGGGATATTTATTTTCATTTACTATATTGTTTGCAGTGCACTATGTTCACATATGCTGTTGTGCTGCTGCAAGTAATACTTTCATTGTTCTGTCTCGGGCATGTGACAATAAAACATTCTTGAATCTTGTACTCTGTGGAATTCTCTGCCCCAGAGGGCGGTGGAGGCCGGTTCTCTGGATGCTTTCAAGAGAGAGCTAGATAGGGCTCTTAAAAATAGCGGAGTCAGGGGATATGGGGAGAAGGCAGGAACGGGGTACTGATTGTGGATGATCAGCCATGATCACATTGAATGGCGGTGCTGGCTCGAAGGGCCGAATGGCCTCCTCCTGCACCTATTGTCTGTTGTTGCAGCTTTCAGGCTGCTGCACCTTCTTCCTGATGGCGGGGGGTGAAATGAGAGTGTGGCCAGCGTGGTGTGTGTGAAGTGATGTAACATATTGGATAGTTGGACCCCTCCTACGAGCTGTGCCCTCTTTCTTTTCCGAATTCATCAGTGCTTATTGTTTCTTAAACCTGCTCTTCGGAGCAAATCCAAACTTTGCTAATTGGGCTGGTTTCCTTGGTGTCTGATGCTTCACCATCTGGTACACGCTGTGTCCCCACTAACTGGCCTTACACAAGACAACACTTGGAACCAGCCCAGTGGTCTGAACCATACAACCACCATCCTGCTGCACCTCTTGTCTCTTCCTGACATCCAGCTTGGAATTTTGCAAAAGTGTTGCTCATTTTATATCTAACTTACTTCACCGTCTCTTGCCGATATATTTCTTTGTGATGATGTTTTACTTTAGGCGTTTTGGCTGAACATTGGGTTCTTCATTAGTGATACAGAATGTACTTAGGACGGCGCAAAGTGGCGCAGATGGCAGAACGGCTGCCTAACAGCGCCAGAGACCCAGGTTGGATCCCGACCTCGTGTGCTGTCTGTGTGGAGTTTGCGTGGAGTTCTCCCCGTGACCACGTGGGTTTCTCCCCGGGTGCTCCAGTTTCTTCCCACACTCCAAATACGTACAAGGTTTGTAGGTTAATTGGCTTCAGTAAAGATTGCAATTTTTTTCCCAGTGCTGGTGTATGGGATGATCGCTGGTCACTCAGAGGGCAGTAGAGGCCGGTTCCCTAGATACTTTCAAGAGAGAGCTAGATAGGGCTCTTAAAGATAGTGGAGTCAGGGGATATGGGGAGAAGGCAGGAACGGGGTACTGATTGGGGATGATCAGCCATGATCACATTGAATGGCGGTGCTAGCTTGAAGGGCCGAATGGCCTCCTCCTGCACCTGTTGTCTATTGGCGCGGACTCGGTGAGCCGAAGGGCTTGTTGCCGCACTGTATCTCTAAACGAAACTAATCTGTGTGTGGTAGTGAGCATCGTGTACAATGTACATTATAGTGCGTAATGTGGGAACGAGACCAATTCTCCTGTGTTGAATGGAATTGTGTTGAAAAGAGCGTGTGGGCCAATTGAATTCCTTGCCCTTGATGTCTTACGTGGTTTTGTAGTGAAAGGGACAACATTTGATAATGCTGTTGGGCATTTTAATAATGACGGTAAATAGAGTGTAATTAGACTATTTACCTAGGCCGACCTATAGATATTCTAAATCTTGCCGATCTCATCAACATTCTGTTTCAACAGCAGTAACAACACGTGGAATTAAATAGGTGACAGACTTTGCAATTTGCTGTTGGTCATTATTAAGTCCTATATAATGACATTATTAGAGTCCGTTGAAAGCCCATAACTGACAGCTCATAATTCTATGCTGAGAGGATGCAGGCCCTTCTGCCCAACTTGCCCACCCCTGCCCAAAATGTCCCATCTACACTAGTCCCACCTGGGTCCATATCCCTCCAAACCCGTCCTAACCATGTGCCTGTCTAATTGTTTCTTAAACGTTGGGATAGTCCCAGCCTCAACTACCTCCTCCGGCAGCTTGTTCCATACACCCACCACCCTTTGTGTGAAAAAGTCACCCCTCAGGTTCCTATCAAATCTCTCCCCTTCACCTTAAACCTCTGTCCTCTGGTCCTCGATTCACCTGCTCTGGGCAAGAGACTCTGTGCGTCTACCCGATCTATTCCTCTCATGATGTTATACACCTCTATAAGATCACCCCTCATCCTCTTGCGCTCCAAGGAATAGCGTCCCAGCCTGCTCAACCTCTCCCTGTTTTCATTCCAGAGCATATTTACTTTCTAGGATAGGACAACAATTTTCTTTCAGTGAATTGTCTTGAGGATTCAGAATGAGACAGATTGGGCTCCAATTTGTTTCAATCTGACATGATAATCGTGAATAAGTTATGAACTGAAATGCAGAGGGAATATAGATAACATGACGTTCTCCCTCGCAGTCTGTTTGTAACCACCCTTTGTTATGTAAGTAAAATAAACATGGTGGACAAAGCCTTCAAAGGATGATTTGCTTCAGATTCACGGGCTAAGAGGTGGCTGATGAGGCAAATGTAGGTCTTGCAGACTGCTACGGAAGTGTGGTATAGACGTGTGGTACAGACGTGTGGAACAGAAGTTTAGTTTAGTTTAGAGATACAGCGCGGAAACTGGCCCTTCAGCCCACCGGGTCCGCGCCGACGATTTTTACATTTACCGAGCCAATCAACCCACAAACCTGCACGTCTTTGGAGTGTGGGAGGAAACCGGAGTCCTCGGAGAAAACTCATGCAGGTCACGGGGAGAACGTATAAACTCCGTACTGACAGCGCCCGTAGTCGGGATCGAACCCGGGTCTCTGGCGCTGTGAGGCAGCAACTCTCGTTTCTGTGCCGCAAGTACTCGTTTCATTGTGTGATTGAGTGTAAACTCTAACATAACACTGCAGTGATGACAGGGACTCATCTATTAAGCTGTTCATGATGGTGTGGGGTTTTGGCGTTTTAGGACTTTGCGGGATAGATTTTGTCCCCAGTTTGGATAAAACCTAAAACGAAACCTGTGTAAGAACAGTTTTGGACTAATGTAATGGCCCATCGAGAACACTCCGACCAACAATCACCTCTCGCACTATCCTGCACGCTAGGGACAATTTACAATGTTTACCGAAGCCCATTAAACCACGAGCCTGCACGTCTTTGGAGTGCGGGAGGAAACCGGAGCAACCGGAGAAAACCCACGCAGATCACGGGGAGAACATACAAACTCCGTACAGACAGCACCCGTAGTCAGGATCGAACCCGGGTCTCTGGCGCTGTGAGGCAGCAACTCTACCGCTGCACCACCCCATAGTCCCACCTGCCTGCCTTTGACCCATATCCTTCTAAACCTTTCCTATACGTGAACCATTCCAAGTTTACTTAACGTTGTAATTGCACCTGCCTCGACTAGGTCCTCTGGCAGCCACCACCCTCTGTGTGAAAAAACTGCCCCTCAGGTCCCTATTCCATCTTTCCCCTCTCACCTTACACTCATGTCCTGTGGTTCTTGATTCCCTCCCCTGAGTAAAAGACTCTGCAAATTCACCTGAGATAGACACAAAATGCTGGAGTAACTCAGCGGGACAGGCAGCATCTCTGGAGAGAAGGAATGGGTGGCGTTTTGGTTCGAGACCCTCC
Source organism: Okamejei kenojei (assembly GCA_035221665.1). NCBI lineage: Eukaryota > Metazoa > Chordata > Chondrichthyes > Rajiformes > Rajidae > Okamejei > Okamejei kenojei. The sequence goes on along the minus strand of CM069147.1, from coordinate 4,529,679 downwards.
TTCAGACTGAGTCAGGGGAGTGGGAAACCAGAGATATGGAAGGGTAAAGGTTTGGACACGCTAGAGGCAGGAAACATGTTCCCGATGTTGGGGGAGTCCAGAACCAGGGGCCACAGTTTAAGAATAAGGGGTAAGCCATTTAGAACGGAGATGAGGAAACACTTTTTCACGCAGAGAGTTGTGAGTCTGTGGAATTCTCTGCCTCAGAGGGCGGTGGAGGCCGGTTCCCTAGATGCTTTCAAGAGAGAGTTAGATGGAACTCTTAGGGATAGCGGAGTCAGGGGATATGGGAGAAGGCAGGAACGGGGTACTGATTGGGGATGATCAGCCATGATCACATTGAATGGCGGTGCTGGCTCGAAGGGCCGAATGGCCTCCTCCTGCACCTATTGTCTGTTGACTGTTGGTAAGGTGTGAAAAACAAGAGATCAAAGGGGAAGAAGTTCAAGGAAAATGTCAGACATCATTGTTAGCTGGGGAAGTTGACAACGATGCATGCAGTGTAGTATTTAATCAGGAGGACTGGCAGCTCATTCACCTTATCTATTCCCCTCCTGACTTCACACTCCTCTACACGATCACCCCTCAGCTTCCCGTGCTCCATTGAATAAAGTCCCAAAAGTTTGCTTGTTTTCTACTTATTTCATGCTTGGCAATAGACAATAGACAATAGGTGCATGAGTAGACCATTCGGCCCTTCGAGCCAGCACCGCCATTCAATGTAATCATGGCTGATCATCCCCAATCAGTACCCCGTTCCTGCCTTCTCCCCATATCCCCTGACTCCGCTATCTTTAAGAGCCCTATCTAGCTCTCTCTTGGAAGTATCCAGAGAACCGGCCTCTACCGGCTTCTGAGGCAGAGAATTCCACAGACTCACAACTCTCTGTGTGAAAAAGTGTTTCCTCGTCTCTGTTCTAAATGGCTTACCCCTTATTCTTAAACTGTGGCCCCTGGTTCTGGACTCCCCCAACATGGGAACATGTTTCTAGTGTGTCCAAGCCCTTAACAATCTTATTGAATATTGAACTATTTCTTTTCTTCGGTATTCACCAAGGAGAAGGATATTGAACTCGGTGAGTTAAGGGGAAAGAGTAGAGTAGCTATGGAAACTATGAGATTCAAAGAGGGAGGAAGTACTGACACTTTTGAAAAATATAAAAGTGGATAAGTCTCCAGGTCCTGACAGGATATTCCTAGATCATTGAGGGAAGTTAGTGTAGAAATAGCAGGAGCTATGACAGAAATATTTCAAATGTCATTAGAAACGGAACAGTGCCGGAGGATTGGCGTACTGCGCATGTTGTTCCATTGTTTAAAAAGGGTTCAAAGAATAAACCTAGCAATTATAGACCTATTAGTTTGACGTCAGTGGTGGGCAAATTAATGGAAAGGATACTTAGAGATAATATATATAAGCATCTGGATAAACAGGGTCTGATCAGGAACAGTCAACATGGATTTGTGCCTGGATCAGGAACCTTCTTGAATTTTTTTGAAGCGGTAACTAGGGAAATTGATGAGGGTAAAGCAGTGGATTTGTCTATATGGATTTCAGTAAGGCCTTTGACAAGGTTCCCCATGGAAGGTTGGTTAAGAAGGCTCAATCTTTGGGTGTTAATGGCGGAGTAGCAAGATGGATTCAACAGTGGCTGAATGGGAGATGTCAGAGAGTAATGGTGGATGGCTGTTTGTCAGGTTGGAAGCCGGTGACCAGTGGGGTGCCTCAGGGATCTGTGTTGGGTCCACTGTTGTTTGTCATGTACATCAATGATCTGGATGATGGGGTGGAAAATTGGATAAGTAAGTATGCAGATGATACTAAGATAGGTGGTGTTGTGGATAATGAAGTAGATTTTCAAAGTCTCAGAGAGATTTGGGCCATTTGGAAAAGTGGGCTGAAAGATGGCAGATGGAGTTTAATGCTGATAAAGTGTGAAGTGCTACATCTTGGCAGGACAAATCAAAATAGGACGTTACATGGTAAATGGTAGGGAATTGAGGAATGCTGTGGAACAGAGGGATCTAGGAATAACTGTGCATAGTTCCCTGAAGGTGGAATCACATGTAGATAGGGTGGTAAAGAAAGCCTTTGGTGTGTGGCCTTTATAAATCAGAGCATTGAATATAGGAGTAGGGAAGTAATGTTAAAATTGTACAAGGCATTGGTAAGACCAATTCTGGAGTATGGTGTACAATTTTGGTCGCCTAGTATAGGAAGGATGTCAACAAAATAGAGAGAGTACAGAGGAGATTTACTAGAATGTTGCCAGGGTTCCAGCAACTATGTTACAGAGAAAGGTTGAACAAGTTAGGTCTTTATTCTTTGGATCGCAGAAGGTTAAGGAGGGACTTGATTGAGGTCTTTAAAATGATGAAAGGGATAGACAGAGTTGACGTGGATACGTTTTTCCCCATTGAGGGTAGGGAAGATTCAAACAAGAGGGCATGACATGAGAATTAAGGGACAGAGGTTTCGGGGTAACGTGAGGGGGAACTTCTTTACTCAGAGGGTGGTGGCTGTGTGGAATGAGCTTCCAGCAGAGGTGGTGGAGGCAGGATCGATTTTAACATTTAAGAGTAAAGTGGATAGGTATATGGACGTGAAGGGAATGGAGGGGTATGGTCTGAGTGCAGGTAGATGGGACTAGGGGAAAACAAATGGTCGGCACGGACCTGGAAGGGCCGAGAGGGCCTGTTTCCGTGCTGTAATTGTTATATGGTTGTTATATGGTTATGTTCCAATGAGATGCCCTCTCATCCTTCTAAACTCCAGAGTGTACAAGCCCAGCCGTTCCATTCTCTCAGCGTATGACAGTCCCGCCATCCCGGGGATTAAGCTTGTAATGGCGTTTATGCGCAACGCCACTTTCTTGTACTCAATCTATTTCCACTCACATTCTCTGTAAAAATGATGTGGTTGATTCCCACCAGATCTCTGCATCTCATGCAACCCTGTCTTCACACAGAGAGTGGTGAGTCTGTGGAATTCTCTGCCTCAGAGGGCGGTGGAGGCCGGTTCTCTGGATGCTTTCAAGAGAGAGCTAGATAGGGCTCTTAAAAATACAGGGGATATGGGGAGAAGGCAGGAACGGGGTACTGATTGGGGATGATCAGCCATGATCACATTGAATGGCGGTGCTGGCTCGAAGGGCCGAATGGCCTCCTCCTGCACCTATTGTCTATTGTCTTCTTGTTACTTGAAGGATGCGAAATGCGTGGAGCAGAGACGTGTAGAGTGCTGCTGCATTGTGAACTCAGCGCCATGGTAACGCTTTCTTTGAGTATAATGTAGTTATCAATCTATCGAGGAGAGCACAACACTTTCCAGACAATGAATCTGCTTTTTTTTTATGGCTGCAATTATCAATAAGTTTTGTAAAGAACAGTGTGTGCTGTAATATCTGCTCAATCAAAATGATCTTCATCGCTTATATTAAAGTTAAAATCCAGGAAAATATTTACACCCCTCTTTGTGTCTCATTCAAGGGGACTGGGACGTTTTTGAGTGTTTAGGCAAAAGCCAGGTTAATATACAGCTAGGTAATCAGTTAGTTTTATTTAGTCATGTTGGTTGCAAGATAAATGTCAGCCTAGATGGTTGCTTATAATTCCACCGAATGTGACTGATTGAAGGATACAGCACAGAAACAGGCCCTTCGGTCCGCGCTGACTATCGATCACCGCGTGCATGTTCCCAGTGTTGGGGGAGTCCAGAACCAGGGGCCACAGTTTAAGAATAAGGGGTAAGCCATTTAGAACAGAGACGAGGAAACACTTTTTCACACAGAGAGTTGTGAGTCTGTGGAATTCTCTGCCGCAGAAGCCGGTAGAGGCCGGTTCTCTGGATACTTCCAAGAGAGAGCTAGATAGGGCTCTTAAAGATAGCGGAGTCAGGGGATATGGGGAGAAGGCAGGAACGGGGTACTGATTGGGGATGATCAGCCATGATCACAGTGCTGGTTCGAAGGGCCTACTCCTGCATCTATTGTCTATTGCCTACACACTAGTTCCCTGTTATCCCACTTTCTCATCCACTCCCTACTCACTAGAGACAATTTACAAAGGGCCAATTGACCTACAAGCCCACACGTCTTTGGGATATGGGAGGAAACCGGAGATGTGTATAAAATCATGAGAGGAATAGATCGGGTAGATGAATCGAGTGTCTTGTGCAAAGCAGGGGAATCGAGGACCAGAGGACACAGGTTCAAGGTGAAGGGGGAAAAGATTTAATAGGAATCTGAGGGGTAGCTTTTTCACACAAAGGGTGGTGGGTGTATGGAACGAGATGCCAGAGGAGGTAGTTGAGGCTGAGATTATCCCAACGTTTAAGAAACAGTTACATGGATAGGGCAGGTTTGCAGGGATATGGACCAAGCTCAGGCAGATGGGACTAGTGTAGCTGGGACATTGTTGGCCAGTGTGGGCAAGTTGGGCCGAAGGGCCTGTTTCCACGCTGTGAGTCTAACCAAGTGTGTGCTTCAGAGGCAGAGAATTCCACGGATTCGCAACGCACTGTGCGAATCTGTGAGTTTTTTTTCCTCATCTCCGCTCTTTTTCAGTATTTATGTGGGGGAGGGGGAAACTGTTTTTCAGTCACTTCCTAGCGAGGATGCGACAATTATTCGAGTCGCGCCCTCGCCCACCTCCTCGCGGCCTACCACCCGGATTGGCGCGGCCTTTCCTGCCGGGACCGGACCGGAGCTTCAGCAGCAGCGGCGCAGCGCTGGATACACTGCGGAGCGGGCGATGCCTTACCTGGGATCACCGTTTGAAGCTCCGGAGTGCTGGGCGTGCAGCATCGACATCGCGGGGCTGTGGTTCGCGGAGCTCCCAGCGCGGGCGACGCTGACCAACATCGCGGAGTCCTGGGACCCTTTGCCGAGGGCCGCCAGCGTTGAATCTCCGCCCAGCTCGGCCTGTGGACTTTGGGAGCCGCGGTCTCCGGTAGGAAGTGGCCGATTCGGAGGTCCCAGCCGCTGAGGATGTTCTTCCGTTCCGACGTCGGAGTTCCATCATCCCGGCGAGAGGGCCTGAGCCGTAGCGGCGACTGCGGGGGGGCTCGGGAGGCCCCGACCACGGGTGAACATCAAACACCAAAGAACATCAGCGAGGAGGTTGACTGTGCTTTGGGGCCTTCCCTCACATTGGGAAACTTTGATACTGCTGTGGGGATGTTTATGTTATAGACTATCGTGTTCTGTGCTTTTATTATTTTTATTCGTGTGGCTGTAGGGAGAATTTCGGTGTCTCAGTACTATGGACAATGGCAATAAAGTTAAATCAAATCAAATCAAATGGCCTACCCCTTATTCTTAAACTGTGGCCCCTGGTTCTGGACTCCCCCAACATCGGGAACATGTTTCCTGCCTCTTGCGAGTCCAAACCCTTAATAATCTTATACGTTTCAATAAGATCCTCTCTCATCCTTCTAAACTCCAGAGTGTACAAGCAAGTCAAGTCAAGTCACATTTATTTATATAGCACATTTAAAAAACAACTCTCGGTGACCAAAGTGCTTTACATGTGTTATAAGAGTAGTATACGCGAGCAGGCTACATACATATATACAATTATTACCCATATCACACATCTGAGCTATGCTTTTACAAAATTGTATTCCCTTCGTTTTGAGTGCCAGCAGGGTTAACAGGGGAATATTTTCTTGTATTCCCCTTTCTTGCGAACGCCTATGGACTTTACGTGTTAAAACAGCGGTAAATATAGTCTTATATTCCCCTGGTCTCACATCCGGGAACTTGGCAATGTGACGCTGCGTGGGAAATTTAGTCTCGACAAAACAAGCAAAATGGCAGCCTCCTGCGAGAAGAGGTTCGTGACTTTTGACAGAAGATTTTCCTCTAGATGTCTGATATGGGTAATAATAATAATATTGACTGTCCTCTTTCGGTTCGACTCGGGCAATATGAATCTACTTCAGGCAATATATGTCGTATCCCCCTCAAGGCCAGTCAATATTCTATTAATAGCCCTCGCTCAGAGGAGATGGGATACAAGCCCAGCTGCTCCATTCTCTCAGCATATGATAGTCCCTCAATCCCGGGAATTAACCTTGTAAACCTACGCTGCACTCCCTCAATAGCAAGAATGTCCTTCCTCAAATTAGGGGACCAAAACTGCACACAATACACCAGGTGTGGTCTCACTAGGGCTCTGTACAACTGCAGAAGGACATCTTTGCTCCTATACTCAACTCCTCTTGTTATGTTTCAATAAGATCCCCTCTCGTCCTTCTAAATTCCAGAGTATGAAAGCCCAGCCGCTCCATCCTATCAACTCTACCGCTGCGCCACCGTGCCGCCTGCCAGCTCCAGTTATGTACCGTTTGCACAGGGTATGGAGTCTCTGCCTGAGCCAGGTACTTTCTGTAGAGGGAGGACAGCGATCTGTCCCTGGCTTGTCGTACAACTGGAGGTTAAACACTGAGCGTACAATACACTTGAGTTTGGACAAAACATATAACATTTTGATGAGGCTTGAGAGGAAGCGCTGGGGATTAATCTCTCCCTTGGCCGGAGGGGATCAGAGTCTCAATATAAATTGTTGGCCATTGGCGACGGAGGCAAGAGGAAACAACGTCGACAAAAGGTCAATGAATCTTTGCAGCTCTCTCCCGAGAGGCGTGTGGATGCTCCGTCACTGAGTGTGTTCGAGAAAGAGAGCGATAGATTAATCAATATTAAGGGAATCAAGGGACACAGACGCAGTGTGATGAATGGAGGTTGGGCGCCAGGGTCAAGCACGTTTTTTTCTGCAGTCGTTTGGAGACAGAAAAGTCGTACTTGGATAGAACTCCTTGTTCATTGAGCTTCCGAAAACTGTGCTTGTCTTTGGATATTATCACTCCGAGGGTGGTAGCTCATGAGTTTATAAGCTGTAGCAGCAGAATTAGGCCATTCGGCCCATCAAGTCAACTCCGCCATTCAAACAATGGCTGATCTATCTTTCCCTCTCAACCCCATTCTCCTGCCTTCTCCCCGTAACCCCTGTCCCGTACTAATCAAGAATTTGTCAATCTCCCCCTTAAATATGTCCACAGGGCCTTCTCTGGCAATCAGTTCCACAGATTCACTACCCTCTGTCTGGAGAAATTCCTCCTCATCTCCTTTCATAATGTTCGATACAGGAGCATATGGAATGAGGTGGTATGTGCAATTAATAGCAGTGTTTCACCTTGGTTTAATATTTCATTTAAACTCTTTGTTGCTGAATAGAGTCATAGAGGGAATCATAGAGTGATACAGTGTGGAAATGTATCGTTTCGCTTCTGAGCTTCACCTGAGCTAGTCCTACTTGCCTGCATTTGGCCCATATCTCTCCAAGCCCTTATCCATATATCTGTCCAAATATCTCATCTGCTTCCATAGCCTTTCCTGGCCGGTCATTCCAGATCTGGACTGCCCTCGAAGTGAAAACGTTGCCCCCAATATTGCTCTTAAATCTCTCCCCTCTCACCTTTAGCCTACATCCTCTGGTTTTAGAATACTCTTGGGTGGTGAATCTGTGGAAACCTTTGCCACAGAAGGCTGTGGAGTAGACTATCAAAACTGGACCACTCGATGGGCCGAATGGCCTAATTCTCCTACCGCTGGTGACTTTATGACCTGATGATCTATAAGACTGTGGGCGTTTACTATATCAATGCCCCTTTTGACCATAAGGTCATAAGGAATGGGAGTAGAATTATGCCAGTCGGCCCATCAGGTTTACTCTGCCATTCAATCATGGCTGATCTATCTCTCCCCGCCAAAACACATTCTCCTGCTTTCTCACCATAACCTCTGACACCCGCACTAATCAAGAATCTATCCATCTCTGCCTTAAAAATATCTTGGCTCCACAGCCTCCTGTGGCAATGAGTTCCACAGATTCACCACCCTCTGACTAAATAAATCCTTCCTCATCTTCCTAAAGGAACGTCCTCTAATTCTGAGGATATTGCCCCTGGTCCTTGACTCTCCCACTAGTGGAAACATCCTCTCCACACCCACTCTATCCAAGCCTTTCACTAGTCTGTATGTTTCAATGAGGTCCCCCCTCATCATGATCTTGTAAACACTTGCATCTTATTTCATTGTTTCTTGTTTGGAATGAATGGCTGTATATTTACAGGGAAAGGTTTTCAAACTAGTTATGTTTTGTTTTAAAGGTAGACATAAATGCTGGAGAAACTCAGCGGGTGAGGCAGCATCTATGGAGCGAAGGAAATAGGTGACCCTGAAGGGTCTCGACCCAAAACATCACCTATTCCTTCGCTCCATAGATGCTGCCTCACCCTACTGCGTTTCTCCAGCATTTTTATTTACCTTCGATTTTTCCAGCATCTGCAGTTCCTTCTTAAATGTTTTTGTTTTAATGTATTTTCCCTGATTCCTGCATAATCACCGCGGTGACCTAGTTCTGATTCCAGTAGAAGGAACAAAAGCTAAACTACCGCACCTGTAGTCTAAAAAGCAGTGCAGAGAATGGATTATGTTATCTGCTTGGTAAACAGATGCATAATCCAACCCTCGATGGATTCCTTTAGAAGTTTCAGCAAAATTTATTAGGTAAATTTCAACGCAGTTATCAGTTTAGTTCGCCGTCATGTGTACTGAGGTACAGGGAAAAGCTGTTCGTTTTTTTTGTTTAGTTTAGTTTAGTTTAGTTCCGTGTGGGAACAGGCCCTTCAGCCCATCATGTCCGCACATCCCCTACACTGACATTACCCTGCACACATTAGTGACAATTTACATATACACCAAGCCAATTAACCTACAAACGTGCATGTCTTTGGAGTGTGGGGGGGGCGGGGGACGACCGTAGATCTCGGGAAAACTCACGGGGAGAACGTATTTAAAGCGCTCGTCATCGGGATCGAACGCGGGTCTCGGGCGTTGTGAGGCAGCAACTCCACCGCTGCGCCACCGTGCTGCCCGTGTGTTGCGCGCTAACCAGTCAGCGGGAAAGACAATACATGATTACAATCGAGCCATTCACAGTGCACAGATACACGACAAGTGAATAACGTTTAGAGCAAGGTAAAGCTAGTAAAGTCCGACCAAAGATAGTTTGAGGGTCTCCAATGAGGTGGATCGTAGTTCAGGACCGCTCTCTAGTTGTTGGTAGGATGGTACTTGGTATATGCTATTACTCTGAATAAAAGGATGGGATCTGGAGGGATATGGGCCAAATGCAGACAGATGGGACTAGTGGAGATGGGGCAGCATGGGCAAGTCGGGCCGTTTTTGTGACTCTCTGACTCTCTGACTATATTGGCAGAGAATCAAAGCATGTCTTCAGATCAGAATTTTGTGAACTACAACAATCTTACTCAGGTTTCCAACTTAATTTCATCACTAAAGTTTTATTTACAAGCAACAAAAGTTTAAATTTGAAAAGCGTGGAAACACATTTTGAAGGGTGATCATTATATCTGACCCCTAACACACACAGCAAGCTCGACTGCAGTTCACTGGAACTAAATGAAAAGGTTCACTATATTGAAGTATTGATTGAAACGTCAAACATTGTTATCTAGGTTTACCTTTCCATGTGTATGCATGTCAGAAGTCATTATATCTTTCATAATAGCAATAGATGCATCTTGACATCGTTACTATTGATTGGAGTTTTTTTCTTAGAAGCGATAGAAAAGTCATTCTCGACTTGGAAAAACATGAGTGGGGACTAACTACACGCAGTTCATAAGGAGCAGAATTAGGCCATTCGGCCCATCAAGTCTACTCCGCCATTCAATCATGGCTGATCTATCTCTCCCTCTTAACCCCATGCTCCCCATAACCTCTAACACCCGTACTAATCAAGAAT